>JANAVB010026342.1:0-185000 GCA_029216955.1 Iris pallida
CATTGGGGGGGAAAATGTCCAAGACGTAATGCATCCCGTAATCCCAGTCAGCAATACACAGATCGGATTCATGCATCTAGTAAAGGTGTCTTTCAATACACTAGATCGAGAAATCGACATTTGAACCAAGGTGCCTTTAATCAAGAAGACTTCCCGTTTCCCAGGAAGGAGAGACTCTTTCTCAGTATTTGATGCAGACAGTAAAAGTTCTGAACAAACTATCTCATCATAGCAGCAAGCGAAGTGACGACATATACCATAACGAAAGATCAAGATGCCTCTACTTCAAGCAGTCAAGAGCAACGAATTATTGCATTAGAGGAAAAATTGAAGACCATGGCAGAAATGGTTGCAAGCATACACACCATATGTGGCTCAATAACAGTGCCACCGATTGTAAACCCTGCTACAAATCTTGAGCTTATAGTAATATCTTTGTACCTGTTAATCTGGGGGTACCAACTCCTCAGGTCGCTTCTGTGCCAATTCAAGTTGATCCTAGTCAGTCTGGTGCTGGGGTGGTAGTTACCACGCTGTTTATCCTCCTAACACTACTAACCAGCCTATCAATTTCCAAACATCAGGGGATGCTAATGAGGCTATGAAACTCTTACGCCCTCAGTTGAGGCCTTCAAGCAGAAGGATAGCCTACAAAGACTGGGCATAAAGCAACCATATCCTGTAGAGTGGAAGGAAGTTCCATTCCTTCATAAATACAAGCTTCCCACCATTATGTTGTTTGATGGCAACCTCTCCAGTCAGTACATCAATCATTTTGAGGTGATAACTGATCAATTACAGCCAAATGATGCTCTCCTGACCAGAGTTTTGTCGGTTGTTTAGCCGGCGCAGCATATGACTGGTATCGTAGCTTACCTGATGGCTGCATCACTTCTTTTGCTGGTTTCACGCAAATATTCTTGGAACGGTTTATGAGGGAGTCAACGACATAACGATGTTTGCCCTCATTAAGATTAAACAGAGACAATAAATCAACAGAAAGTTTTAATGAAAGATTCTGCCGAGAGGCACTCAAAATGCCTTTAGGAACTCCATCTACTGTAACAATAGACACTTGCAAATCAACTTGTTGCCTATTATCAGTATGTGGACATGATCTACACACAATTCCAGGATTGGCCTTCTTTCATTGTAAATGCCAAGGAGGCGGAGGACAGTGCCAAAAAGTTAAACAGTTAGGATTTCAGATGCTCATCCTAAACAAGACGAACATTCTACACCCGGGGGTAATAATCGTCAGAATAACCGCAATGGTAAAGAAACACTGGCCATCAATCTCAAGGACAAGGAGTCTTTGGTTGTCAACATCACTCAGACAGCTTCAACTCCATTAGCACCACCACAGAAGACAGCTCGTCCAAAAGAAGAGTATTCATTCGATGAAGATGACTTTGAGAATCTTCGATTGCTTGATCAAAAGCAATAAGCTTCAACTTCCAGAGGCAAAACGGCCAGAAGAAGTGGGTAAAACTGATCACGCTAAATACTGTGTTTATCACAGATTTATAGGGCATCCAACCAGAGCATGTTACGTGCTCAAGGACAAAATCCAGGAGTTGGTCAACTCTAGAGCAATTACTCTACAGCAGGATGAGAAAACGGTGACTACTAATGTGGTTTCTCTACAATTCGGTAATTTTCCACCATAACTTGTATAAGATGGTGTTGTCCCCATCCAAGGACTACTCCTAAAATTGTGAATTTCCCCACCTCCTCAAAATGAAGGTCTTGTTCCATTATTGACTAACAAGAGAGATTATGTGGATTCATCCAGATCTGGTAATAGAGTTTGAAATGCCTTCTTCTAAGCAAAAAAAGCACTCCAAATCTAATTCAAGAACTGCAATATAGTATCCTTGAACTAGTAACAGAAGAAGAAATTCTAATGGACACTAGATCTGGGAAACCCTATCTTCGGGAGTATTCCAAAATTAAGAGAACTCTGCTCCATCTCCTGATGCTCCTCCTTCACTCTTCTCCTACTGAGAATATACCATCTACATCCTTGCCGGTGGTCGAACCATCTCCTCCTAAACCCACATCAACAGACAAGGGAAAGCAATATGTTCAGTTTGACAAAGCACTAAAGAAGTCCTCATCTCTAGGACTTGAAAAGCCTTACAATTTTGACATATTGGCTCAATTGGCCAATACTCCAGCAAGATTGTCAATCTTTGAACTCTTACGTCTCTCAAAAGAAACTCGAGAGTATTAAGTGAAGCCTTGATGCAGGCTGAAGTTTATCTTACTCTTCTCAAGAAGCCTGAAAAGGAGTCAGTCAGCTGTGCACATTGTCAACCCAACATTACTCTTACACAAGATGACATGTTGTTAGAAGACAATCGTCATGATTGTCCTCTCTATTTCATGGGGTATGTGGACCCCATGAAAGTCGATCGCATTTTGATTGATCCAGGGTCTGTACTTAGTATCATGCCGAAGTCTTTACTGGACACTTTGAAGATCCCAGTACATAACCTTTCTATAACTATCACTACCATCATGGGTTTCAATCAAGGAAGAAGTGAACCATTGGAGAAGATACGCCTAAAACTTCAAATTGTTAATCTTCGTACAAAGGTAACTTTCTATGTTATGACAATCATGGCTCATACAACGCTTTGTTAGGAAGGCCATTCCACCATGAACACAATATTGTACCCTCTACGCTCCAGTAATGTTTCAAATATATGGATGGTAATGGAGAAGTTCAAAAAAGGTTGCAGATCTGAATCCTTTCAAATGAGTTGAAACATACTGCAATGATTCTCGTATGTACAAGAAGGAATTTATGAATGTGGTACTAGCAATGGACAGATGAAGAACAAAAGAGTGTGCCAAATGATACTCTGGTGATTCCGGTCAAAGGATGCACCTCATGTCCTCAGTCTTCCAAACCACTGACTATTTCTTCCTTTCCATGAGAAGCGGCCTAAGGTGATAGTCAACAACAAAGGGAGCTCACCTCTTCTGAGCCGCTTGTAATCGATCTTCGTCGCAAGAAGCTCCCTCCACCTTCTCGTTCTCTTCTCCCCCTCTTGTCATCAATCTGACTAAGCCTGCTAAGGCTAAAGTATCATGTCGAAGTCTTTACTGGACGCTTTGAAGATTCCAGTGCATAACCTTTATACAAGTATCACTACCATCTTGGGGTTCAATCAAGGAAGAAGTGAACCTTTGGGGAAGATATGCCTAAAACTTCAAATTGGCAATCTTCGTACAAAGGTAACTTTCTATATTATTGACAATCATGGCTCATACAATGCTTTGTTGGGAAGGCCATTCCTCCATGAACACAATATTGTACCCACTACGCTCCACCAATGTTTTAAATATGTGGATGGCAATAGAGAAGTTCAAAAAGAGGTTGCAGATCTGAATCCTTTTAAATAAGTTGAAGCATACAACAACAATTCGTAATGTACGAGGAGGAATTCATGAAGGTGGTACTAGCAATAGACACAGATGAAGAACAAAAGACTGTGCCAAATGATACTCTGGTGATTCCTGTCAAAGGACGTACCTCATGTCCTCAGTCTTCCAAACCACTGACTATTTCTTCCTTCCCATGAGCGGCCTAAGGGTGATAGTCAACAACAAAGAGGAGCTCATCTTTTGAGCCGCTTGTAATCGATCTTCGTCGCAAGAAGCTCCCTCCTCCTTCTCGTTCTCTTCTCCCTCTCTTGTCATCAATTTCACTAAGCCAGCTAAGGCTAAAGTTTCTGTTGTAAATAATGGTATAAAATCAATAAAGCATCTCCTTTGCAGTATACTGATGTCTCTTACTATAATCAGTGTTTTTTGGATATGCTTGATAGCTTTAAACCACTTACAATGGAAGTCGTATAATCTCTGCAAAATGTGGTATCACTGGATTCAATACAAGAGTCGTACTTCTTAGTAATATCTCAAAAGAAAGATGAAAAGCCTATATTCTTCAATAAAAGAAGAATAAAAAATCATGCTCTATAATGATAATAGAGATGATACAGGAAGGCTACAATTATGACGCTATAGTCCATAATCTAAAGCAATCATCCATAAAATGGGCTATGATTTCAGAACAGGCCTCAACAACGGTAAAGGATGGCGAACTCCTCTTCATATTGTTGTTCCAAAAGGATCAAAACAATAGCACAGTAAAACAAAACGGGGACTAGGTTATGCTTCACCACTTCCAACTCCAGAACCTTCTATCTGATGAGGAAGAACGATCTAACTCTTCTGATTCTATTTTATGGGATTCTGACACCAGCATTTGTCATGTTCATCGGGTGATAGTATTTCTAACATGGTGTCTGCCGAATTCTCGAAAGCTGATGAAGATGACATTGAAGAAGCTCCTAAAATGGACTCTTGAGCACAAAGGATGGACAATCAGTGGGAACTTCATTTTGAATGACGAGAGCCACCTACTGAGGATCAACTAGTCCAGATCGATATTGGAGAGAAGGGCGTATCACGACCAATCTTCATTAGCAAGAATCTCCCAAAGGATGATAAACAAGAATTAATTCACCTTATTCATGAATATATTAATATCTTCGCCTGGAGTTATGAAGATATGCCGGGATTAGATCCTCAAATCGCAACTCACAAGCTTAATATCTTGCCGAATGCCAAGCCGGTCAAACAACAACAACAGCGATTCAAGCATGAAATGATGGATACAATTGATGATGGAGTCACAAAGCTTATAGCTTGCAGTTTTATTAGAGAAGAACATTCTAACTGGGTAGTCAACGTCGTCCCAGTTCTGAAGAAGACCGAAAAGGTTCGAGTTTGCATAACTTTCAGGATCTCAATGATGCTTGCCCTAAAGACGAATTCCTCTCCCAATTATTGATGTCATGATCGATAATACATGTGGATTCGAACGAATTTCTTTCATGGATAGGTTTTCTGGATATAATCAAATTCGGATGAATCCTGAAGATGAGAAATATACTTCGTTTCGTACTCCTCGTCGAGTATACTGTTATACAATCATGCTGTTTAGTCTGAAGAATGTAGGTGCAACCTACCAGCGGGCTATGAGTACTATCTTTCGAGATCATTTGCGGAAGACTGTCGAATGCTATGTTGACGATATTGTTGTTAAAAGTCGTCTCAAGGAAGATCACATTCAAGATTTAAGAACTATCTTCAATCTAATGCGCCAGCATCAACTCAAAATGAACCCCACCAAGTTCTTCTTGGGTGTCTCTAGTGATAAATTTCTCGGCTTCGTCATTACCTCTAAGGGTATACACGTTGATCCCAAGAAGATCAAAGCCATTCAAGAGATGCGTCCTCCACGCAACCTAAAAGAGCTATGAGGATTCCAAGGTCGACTTGCGTACATCAGGCAGTTTATTTTGAATTTATCTGGACGTTGCAGACCATTTACAATTAATGAAGAAAGGTGTATCTTTCGTTTGGACGAAAGAATGTCAACGAGCATTTGATGACATAAAGCGGTATTTAATGTGTCTACCGGTTCTTGTACCACCGATCTCAGGAATACTTTTTCAACGAGCATTTGATGACATAAAGCGGTATTTAATGAGTCTACCGGTTCTTGTACCACCGATCTCAGGAATACCTTTCTTAATATATATCCAAAAAATGGACCATTTATTGGGACCTTGCTAGCTCAAAAGAACAAGCAAGGTCATGAATAAGCCATCTACTATCTTAGCCGAACAATAATTGGAGCTGAACATCGCTATAGTCCGGTGGAGAAGGAATGTTTAGCCTTAATGTTTGCTGTTCAGAAGACAAGACATTATATTATAGCCAAACTATTCATGTCATATCCCGAGTCAATCCTCTTCGAGTCTTAATGAAGAAGCCAAGTACACTCAATTCTAGGCTTGCCACATGGGCCATATTACTAGCACCATATGACATGGTTTATGTTCCTCAAAAGTCTGTGAAGGGCCAAGTACTTGCTGACTTTTTAGCAGCTCATCCTGTCCCTAAGACATCTAAACTCTATGATGAAATTCCTGAAGAAACATTGGAATCAAATATGATCTCAGAAGAATTTCCTACCTGGAGGTTGTTCGTTGATGGAGCTTCTAGAATTGGACCTGGAGGTACCCTTGTGGCTGGAGTGGGAATTATTCTCGTTTCACCCGATGGATTAGCTATTCAAAGGGCTTATTCTTTAGACAAGTCGTGCTCTAACAATGTCGCAGAATACAATACCTTGCTCATCGGACTCCAATTAGCCAAACAACAGGATATCGAATATCTTGAAGTATATGGCTACTCTAAGCTGATTGTTAATCAGGTTAGAGGCATATATGAAGTCCGACATCAAGATCTGGTACCATACTATGAAGCAGCAATTAGAATAGCTTCTTCGTTCAAAGGTTTCTTTATTGAACATGTACGTCGCGCATGCAATACAGAAGCTGATGCCTTAGCTAACCTAGCTGCGGTATTGGCAATTCCAGTCAAAAGACAACAGATGGTTGTTATCTCTAATAGAGAACTATTTTGTGTCGAAAACAACCACAACATTGAATTCAGCAATCTAACTGAAGTCAATATCACCTGCGAGGACTGGAGAGCACCTTTCATTGATTCTGCAGTATATGACATCTTGCCATAAGATCCTAAGGAAGCTACAAGTATCCATCGTCGATCGCTTCGATTCTATTATAATCACACTACTAAAACTGTCTATCGAAGAACTTTCACTACGCCAAAACATACATTTTTAGACGGACCAAAACCGTCGTAAATCACATTAAACGACAGTTTTGGTCTGTCAGAACATCCGTCCTTAATAGTGTGTCCCAAAATTTAAACGACAGTTATGGACTGTCGTTTTAGCTGAATAAAATGACAGTTTTCATCTGTCAAATAAAAATGATGGACTAAAACTGTCAAATAAATTAAAAATTGGTCTACACCTATTTTTTCTTTTTCAACATGTAAGGTATGTCATTTTTTTGAAACAGAATTTAAAAAAAACTTAATGCATCTATATCAAATAAATTTAAACATGTTTATCCTCCATATAAACTGAAATACATCTGAAATTAAAATTTTATAAACATCAGCCATCATCAACAATGAATTTTTTAATCAAAATTATATTGACCAACAATATATCGAGTTTACATAGCGATAATCCATCAAAAAAAAGTAAATATTGCTAGCTCACATCGGTTTCAGTCTCATGATGAACAAAAAGAAGGGAATGTTATTGCTAGGTTACAATATTAAGTTTAGTACAAAAAAGGAGAATTTCAAAATCTCACAAACTGAACTGAATATTTTGGCCAATTGATCATTTCTCCGACAGTAATATCATCAAACTTTCCGTCTCTATCGAACAACATCTCATTGCCATGAAAAACGTCATCGACAATTATATTATAAGCTTCATTATTGCATGGCGCATCTGTATTCACACGTCCAATAGCAACAGCTTTCTTTCTAAAATTCTTTAAAAGACAAGTCTTTATGGGCAAGGTAGAGTGATCATGTACCTATATACAAAAAAAACATAAGTATATGATAGTTCTTCATTCTAACAAGTATATTTAGACCTCAATGCAATGAAGCTTGTCGTTCAACACAAGTTATAATCCAATCGACAATTTGTAATCAGGAATAGACTATGGTAAGATACATTGAAAGATTCATGAATTCTGGAATCAGTTACCATATTTGAATACTACAGAGAAGTGAAGGATTCATGGACCAGTCAAGCTACTATACATAATAATTTCACCAAACCTCGGAAGACCTACTAGCTTAAGTTATAAGAGTAATCTAATACATATGGTATAGCAAAACTAAAGCTATTATATTAGAAACTACTTACCGTAGAAGGACTAGGAGCATGAAACTGTGATGAAGATTGACTTGATCTAGTAGTGTTACTTCCTACAGTCTGCAGGGAAGCTACTGTTTCTTCAAGATTCTCTATCCGATTTAGCAGAGCATCATTTTTTTGCTTTTCTCGATGAGCAATCTCCCGGCTTGCAGCCGAAGCACGAATCTCCGTCTTGGAAACACCTTGACCCATTCCATGTACATAACCCTTACCATCACGGCCCAATACCTAAAAAAGTTTCAAAAGAAGAAGTAATATATATTATAAACTTGTAATAAATTATAACAAGCATAAAACTTAATTAGCATCACACACCATTGCAACAGCATCATTATCCAAATCTTTCTCTCCTAAGTAGGGATCTTCATCTACAAGTCTTTTAATTTTTTCCTACAAGATAAAACGGAGACAAATATGACAATTAAGTATTCATATTCATTAAATACAATTAGAAAAGAAGTCAAAAGTTGAGCTTACTAAGTATTCGAACCCGCTCGTAGACTGGGTAACACGTGTAGGATCATTTTTACTAGTGTTTAGGTGTGTGGCCAAGTATAACACAGATCTATTGACTTCACCTGTAGAACTCGCCTTTTTCTACATCAAGATAGAAAATAAATTATTAATATTTTCATATTGCAATGTAATACGAGGAACTGATATAATATAATATTAACATCTTTACCAGTTCATGCGCTACCCTCGCACAACCTTTTCTACCGGTTGTATGTAAAATCTTCACCTTTTTCCTCGCATTCCTTCCAGAATCATGACGTGCTTGATATTTTTGTAGAGTGCAATTCAACAAAAGCTTCCCAATCTTCTTTCTTTATAGCTTCTACCACAATACTTTTCGCTCTGCAACAGTTTCAACTCTATCGCAAATCTTTCGTAGTTCTCCCTTCCAATTTCTCCAAGCACTGTTAGCTTTTTTCAAAATTTTGTCTTTATAAATTTTTGGTACTTGATATTCATTCTGCAATACAAAAGATAGATGTACATATACAAGAGAGTAAGAAATCAGTTTGACATGAAATACACTTTTCCTAGCATAACAAACAAAGAAACATGTAGATATATGAACATCTATCATTATTATTGCAGAGTGAATATATCAGATTTGTTATTCTTTAGAATCTGCATATATCATACAAACAAAGAAACTGATTTGTTATTCTCTGATTTGTGAACCTGGTTTGTTATCTCTGGAATCTGCAGATTTGTTATTCCTGATTTGTTATTCTCTGATTTGTTATTCCAGAGAATAACAAACTGATTTGTTATTCTCTTATTTCTTTGTTTGTATATATGTAGATATATGTACATATATCATATATCAGTTTGTATGATATAAAAACTAAGGTATGCGGATGCAGATTCCAGGTTCACACAAACTAAGGTATGTGGATGCATATTTGTTGTTCTCTGGAATCTGCAGATTTATTATGCAGATTCCAAATCATACAAAGCAGAGTATGTTGGCATGTAGATACTGGATTCACAAAGAAACATGTAGATATGTTGCCAAATAGATTATATGCTGCTCTCAATGCAATTCATATCTGATCCTCACCATAAATGGGACTAATAATACAGTAGGTAAGGACTGAATGTAAATATACTAAGGTCTGAATATAAAGTTTAGTAACTATAGCAATAATAACATTGATAACATTGCATCTAATAGAGACAACGTTCACTATAATGTCATAAAGAAAGAACAGTGTAAATGAGCGAGAATTTAATATTGACTTAAAAGGTTCGGCAAAATACCAAATAGTTAGAGCACACCACAATCTTGTGGCTTTCTATTTTCAAAGTTTCCCTGATTGTGGCTCTCTAAGTTCCATTGCACACCACAATCTTTTTTTTATCTGTAAAGCTCCACAACAATGGGGTGCTCTAGTTCCAACTAAACGAGACGAAATAGTCAGAAACTACTAATACAGATACTAATAAGTGTCTGACAACGATTCCAATACCACAGACCTTGATTGAAAGATCCATTGAATGCATTAGTCAAGTACATAACAGCAAATGTTTTAATTAGTTTCTTTATGAAAATGTAGGATTTTACTTGTTTTAAGGCATTCTGCAGCTGCCAATGTAACCTGGCAGCCAAAAGGTGCTGTAGGGAGGTTGGTAATCATTCAAAGAAAAGGCTCCTGAAAACAATGTTGGGTATCGTTCTAAGAATATACCCAGGAAAAGATGGCCGCCTTGGGACATTGCCCAGAGTAGGCTTTAAATAGTTTGGCCATTTTAAGTGTTTAGTTCCTGGAAATGGGGGATAATAGGAGGTTAAAATATGAGAGAAAATGGATCATATTGGCAATCCGATGGCGGAGCTATACCACTTAAATTGTACCCCGCAGTGATAACTTTATTCAAGTTATTCTTTGATGAGATGGTGATCACTTAAGTATAAACAATTGCATATGTAACGCATAGAATTAGCTTCCTGTTGCTATAAATAATGTGTAGAAAATTACATTTAACAATCCTTACAGAATTTTAAGTTTAAACTTCAAAAATAAGAAAGATGAGACGCAATTCAAGCTTTAGAAAGAACAGAAAACTAAAATTCCCCTATCGGTTGAGCACATGATGATACTCTAAAATGATAGTTTCGCATAGCACTAAGAAAAACTTGGTCTCAGTTTGACTATTTACAAATAATTAAGCCAAAGTCTCAATGCTCAAGCAAAACTAAACTATCTGAAGAGGTGAATGCTAGGAAGCAAGCAACTAATATATGGAAAACAACTATCAAAACAACTAGCAAGTACAAACATAATACCTTAGTATTGTAGAGATAAGTGATATTATCATCTCTCATTATTATCTTGGTGTAGAGATAATGAGATACTTTACATAGTGCCTATGATAAAATTGATTCAGATAAATATATCACTAGATGGGGTTACATATATGCAATTTAAGTAATGTGTTGAACTAATTTTCGAACATCTATATATGGGGAAATATTTAGGGTGTTCGAGATGGATGCCTGATATTTTCATATATAAATATACAAACACGATATCTGAATTCAGTACCTTGTTGGTAAGAAGCCATAGACCAAGCATGCAATGAAAATATGCTGAATATGGCATTGATTAATATTTTCATTTCAAATGCAAATTAAGTTAGAATGGATTACATGAAAAAAATACAGTCAAAAAGCTCAATTGGGTGTATAATGATCTTCGGGATTGGGGATGATATACATAAGTCGGACGTACACACCTAGGGAGGAAATGAAATATGGGCATAGGGATGTCAGTGGACATATACAAGTTTCCGGAAGTAGTAAACTGTGTGGCACGGACACAATAAGACCACATATGGATAATTAGCAACAAGGATACGGTACCAATGTTTGCATCCTAGTGTATGTGTCCATCCTGCACCTCACATGTGTCCAACACAGGCATGGCACTAATTTTAGAGTGTCAAGACATCCTAGGCAGAAATAACATAATCTGAACCAGTTATGCAAAGAACAGCTCAAGCCAATGTGTCATGTAAGTATTGGCTACATTGAACTTTTCAACGCCTAATGTTGTCAGCTTGGAGATGAATGCATAGGCCAACTACTATCAATGGATCATTTGGCTGGATGATGTTTGATCTGATCATAAGACAATAATTGATGACCCCTGCTAAGAAATCCCTAGATCCAAAAGATACCTTGACATATGTTAAAATTATAATGATATGCTGATCATTTTATTTAACCATGATTTAACCATGTCGATGGATTAAATGGACCAAATTCCTCTTCCCGCAAATGATTTGATGCCTTACCCAATGGATTCAGTTCAGCTCCAAGCTGTGGGGTTGACTTCATTGAGATAAGAAATCTTAATGATGAATTGTCATACTTTGACAAGAAAACCATATGTGCTAGAAATTTTAGTAGTTAACTTCTAAAACTGGAAAGGATGCAACCCACTACATCATCTTTTTTAAGCAAACCCACTATACTATTCAAAACTGGAAACTTCCTTTCACAATCCACCTCCAATAAAATTGTCTAATTTCTCGTAGGAATGTGCATTTATTGATGATTATCACAGAAGTTAAAAAATGATAGCCACTACTAAAATATCATCAAATAGCGACGTAATGTAGCGACGGCAATAAATGACGTCGCCAGTAGCGACGTCATTTTAAACACGTCGCAAAACGTCGCTGTCTAGCGACGTTCTGCGACAGAAGTGTACTACGTCGCCGAATAGCGACGTTTAGCGACATATTTTATGTACATGTCGCCAAGTTTGTGACGTTTAGCAACGTCAAAATGTGACGTCGCTAAGTTATTTTACTTAGGGCACGCAGCAGCCTTCTTTCCCCCATTCTCACTCGAAAACCCGAAATTTCATTTCCCCCCAACCCCCCCCCCCCGGCGACTCCCTCCCCCTCTGTCAGTGCCCCCCCCGGCGACCCCCTCCCCCCCGGCGACTCCCTCCCCCTCCGGCGAGCTCCTCCTCCTCGAGATCCTCCTCCTCGAGCTCCTCCCCCCCAATCCGACCTCCTCCTCCTCTTCCTCAGGTAAACCCTAACCTAACTCCTCTCCTTCCTCCTCCTCCTCTCCCACGGACACACACACACGCACACGGACACACACACACGGACACACAAGCACACCCACACACAGACACGGACACACACACACACGCACACACACACAGACACGAACACACGCGTGGACACGTGTACGAGACTGCTCTGTGTCATTTGTGTTCGTGTGTGTTAAAAATAATTTGGACACGATTGTGTCCTGTTTTGGTGGACACTCGACACGTGTGACTCTATGACACATACACATATCATTACCAACCATTAGATTTTGCTATTAATTGAATTTGGATTTCGAATTTGGTTTATCCCTAATTTTCTGATACGTAGTTCACTATATATTAATTTTCTGAGATTAACATTTGTTTAAACTGATTTTGAATGATTAAACCATTATGATTAATCCCATATCTTCTCTGAGAATTAATGTGCATGTTAGGGTTCACATTGATTGGGGATTCTTGGGTTTTTGTATGCCATTGACTGTCAAAACTGATTTTCCTGAGATTGATACACTGTTTGTGTATACTGTTTCTCTTATAGCTCACTCACATTACACTCAAAACCGAGAATAGCTAATTCATTCACACTATTGATTCCTATATACACACACATTGAGACACCTAGCCCATGTTATGTACACATATATGGCACACTTTGGTCTATATACACACACTCTATTGTACACACACACACTGTTAGCACACCACACACATGACACACACACATATATACGTGTCAATCTGAGAACAGTTTGTGCATTGTTTTCTCATATTTTATATATATATATATATATATATATATATATATATATATATATATATATTGCAGTCCATATTATCTCTTCATATCAGTCCAGGCATTTATTTAGTTCCAGTCCTATTATTTGTCTTGTATTCAGTTGTTCAGTCCCATTACTGACATATAGATTAGGTATTGTTTGGTTGAAGGATTACCTTTTTAGTTCATTCCACCCTTGCACATCGACATTAGTTATCAACTTAGATGTCCAGCCTGTCCTTAAATCAGTTTTGAATTAATTATTCAGCCCCCAAATTGCTTATTGGTTAGTTCAGTCTCCTATTGAATATAAGTTCAGTTCCTGAGGTTACTTGACTAAATACTTGAGTATCAGTCCCTAACATCAAGTATTTAGGACTGTAAATAGGACTGAGATTGGACTGAGATTGGTTTATTTGAGTAACAGTCCTTGTAGATTTCATTTTCCTTAAACTGTAAATAGGACTGAGATTGGTTTTCCTATTCCTGAGATAAATCTACTGAATGTGTCAACTGATTCCCTTGAATAACTGAAATTTAATTGACTGTTAACCAATAACGATAAGGTAAAGGGTACCAATAGCGATAAGGTAAAGGGTACCAACTTAAGGTATTGGTATTGGGATACCAATAGCGATAAGGTAAACGGTACCTTGGTAGGTAATGACTAGAAATAGGATATTTGACTTAGATTGGACTAAGAGTTGACAAAGTCAACTATAGGTCAACCTTTGACCTACTTTGACCTTGTTTGACTTTGTTTGACTTAGGTTGACCTTGTTTGACTTTGTTTGACTTAGTACAACCTAGTTTGACCTAGATTGCATATCATTGATATTAGTAACTGTCTGCTACTAATGTGTCCCTAATAAGACATAATATACAAATTTGTGCCTGTTGGATAATGTGTGTCCATCTTTGCAGAATTATTTCCAAATGGATATGAATTACTACTTGCGGAATCGTTCATGGATGTACAATCGTCGTCCTGATGATATGTGTGGTGTGCGGGATGAATACATAGCGGGAGTAGAGCAATTCCTGCAGTTTGCTAAGGCGTTCCCTCAGTACATGGACGGCACCAAAATTAAGTGTCCGTGTGTGAAATGTCATAACGTGAAATATTATCCAGAAGTGGAAGTGACATATCATTTGTACTCGAGGGGTTTCACGCCTAATTACTATCAGTGGACCGCACACGGAGAACTTGTGTCTTTAGCATCAGAGCCGGAGCCTTATGTTGAGCCATATATGCATGCGGGACCTAATTTTGTTTCAGATAATCATGCATACGACGACGGGTGCGTGAACATGGTTTTCGATGCTGCGGGGCCTAGTTTCGTTCATGATGCACCTGAGGAGGCACCGAACGCCGATGCTGCACAGTTCATGGAGTTGCTAGAGAATGCAAGGACTCCATTGTATCCTGGTTGTGAGGATCATTCACCGTTGGAGGTGGTTACAAGACTGTTGAGCATTAAGTCAGATTTTAACATGTCGCAAGAATGCTACAACCGAGTGTTGGAGTTGATTATAGAGATCTTGCCGGCGGGTGCTAAGTTGCCTAAAGACTTCTACCGGTCTAAGAGGATGGTGAGATCGCTCTGGATGGGATACGAAAAAATCGATTCCTGTCGCAATGGGTGCATGCTGTACTACAAAGACGACAAGGATGCAGATGTGTACAGATTTTGTGGTGCTGATCGCTATAAGACAACTAGTACAAGAAGGTCTACCGGTGCAAGAAGACCGACCGATTCAATACACTACTTGCCTTTAACGCCGCGGTTGCAAAGATTATTTATGGTGAAACACACGGCCAAAAATATGAGTTGGCACATGCGAGAACAGATTGAAGGAGTGTTGGATCACCCATCCGATGGAGAAGCGTGGAAGCACTTTGATCGAGTGTATCCAGATTTTGCTTCAGATCCGCGAAATGTCAGGTTGGGACTATCTTCTGACGGTTTTACTCCTTTTGGTCTTTCGGGATCCCATTATTCGTGCTGGCCTGTGATTGTCACTCCGTATAACCTACCGCCTTGGATGTGTATGAAGACTCAGTACATGTTTCTAACCGTTATAATTCCTGGTCCGAACAATCCCAAGAGGAACATTGACGTGTACTTACAGCCTTTGATAGATGAGTTGAATCAGTTATGGGAAGTAGGCGCTAACATACGATGTTTTCAGGAAGCAGAATTTTCAGATGAAGGCAACCCTTATGTGGACCATCAACGACTTTCCGGCCTATGGAATGTTATCTGGATGGAGCACTCATGGCCGTCTCTCATGTCCGTATTGCATGGACCGTAGTAAGGCTTTCCGCTTGAAACACAGCGAAAAACCGTGCTTCTTTGATTGTCATCGGTAATTTCTGCCAAAAGATCATCCGTTCAGAAGGAACAGGAATGCTTTTCGTGCCGGCGTTGTAGAGAAGGGTGATCCACCGCCAAGGTGGTGCAGAGCCACGATATGGGAGGAGGTTAAAGATTTTTCAAGTGCTATCGAAGATCCTACAACTGGGTACAAGTGCGATGGATTTGGTAGAGTTCATAACTGGACAAAGAGGAGCATATTCTGGGATCTGCCATACTGGAGTACCAATCTGATCAGACATAATCTTGATGTCATGCATATTGAGAAGAATGTGTTTGATAACATAATTAATACTGTGATGGACGTAAAGGGAAAAACAAAAGACAATCCTAAGGCCAGGTTGGACTTAGAAGAAATATGCAAACGCCCTGCGTTGCATTTGATACAGCAGAATAGAAAACAGTTCCTGCCGAAGTCAATTTTCTCGCTGGACAAGGAGGATAAAGTGAGACTTTGTCGATGGATCCAGGGCCTAAAATTTCCAGACTGATATGTGTCAAATCTGAGAAGATGTGTCGATCCGAAGGAAAACAAATTGATGGGTATGAAGAGCCACGATTGTCACGTATTCATGGAGAGGTTAATTCCGATTGCATTTCAGGAATTCTTACCGCAGACAGTTTGGGATCCATTGACGGAGCTTAGCATATTCTTCAGGGATCTTTGTTCTAAGAAATTGCTTGTTGATCGTCTAGAAAAGCAAGAGAAGGACATTGCGGTAACACTATGCAAGCTAGAGAGGGTGTTTCCTCCTGGATTCTTCGACTCTATGGAGCATTTGCCGATTCATCTATCCTATGAGGCACGTGTTGGTGGACCCGTCGAATATCGATGGATGTACCCGTTCGAGCGATATTTGAATCACCTAAAAAGAAAGGTGAAAAATCAGGCACGGGTCGAGGGTTCTATTTGTGAAGCCTATGTTCTCGAGGAGATTACAAACTTTTGTTCGATGTATTTCAAGCCTCATGTTGCAACTAATAGAACGAGAGCTTCCAGAAATGACGAGGGAGATCATGAAAGTAATGATACAATACTGAAGGTATTCAATGCACCAGGAAAGCCATCGGGTAAGATGAAAAAGAGATATCTGAACGATGATGAGCTAAGGGCTGCTCAGGTCTATGTATTACTCAACTGCGACGAGGAGGAAGTAGAGAAACTGGAGGGGTAAGTAATTAATATGTCTATATTATTTTAATAGTGTTAATTATTATACTATTACATTAATTGAACGATGTTGTTTTCAGCATATTTAATGATGATGTGAGGTCGGGTAGGCCACACATAACAGAAGAAGAACTAGAACAAGAAATGAGGCATTATTTTCCATCATGGTTGAGTGCATATGTAAGACTTGAGAACTCTGTAATTACCTTTTTGTATATGCACTTGATTGAGAATGAGCTTAATTGCTTCTTTCGTGGTATTTAGGTCGATCGTCCATACGCAAGACTTGAAAATGAGTCTATTAGAACGCTAGCCAAGGGACCAATTTATGCTGCAAAAATATGGCCAAGCTACTGTGTTAATGGATTTAGGTTCAAGTCAACAACTTGCCCGATCAGAGACAACTTTGTGGATCTCGATTCCACCAAAAACAGCTGTTTGTGTATCAGATCTTCAAACTACAAAGATGTTGATGCGGGCAACAATTTCTATGGCGTGCTACGGGAGATCGTGGAGCTGACATATAGTTATGGAATAGAGCCTGCTAAGATTGTGTTATTCAGGTGTGATTGGTTCGATCCGATTGAAGGTCAAGGTTGGAAAGTAGACAAGCACGGTCTTGTTGATATAAACTATCGGCGTCGATATCAAGCCTATGAACCATTTGTCCTATCAAGTCAGGCTCAGCTCGTGTACTTCACAAGTTATCCTAAACGGGAAACAACAAGGTCGGACTGGTGGGCAGTATGCAAAACCAAAGCTAGAAATACCTTTGAGGTTGACGATATAGCTTATCAACAGGATGAACTACCTCTTGTAACAAATATTATAGAAGTGGACACGACGGAAGTTCCCTATTACACATCTAATTGTGTAGAAGAAGTAGAATTATCTGAAGAGGAAGATGCAGATGAAAGTGAAGATGTAGAGGAGGAAGAAGAAGAAGAAGAAAAAGAAGAAGAAGTAGATGAGCTAAACGAACTAGATGAATTTTCAGAAGAGGATTAAATCTGTACGTTTGTTTTATCATCATATTTGACACTTTAGTGACACTTCTATCATATAAATCTGTGACACTTTATTGACACTTTTATTGACACTTCAGTGACACTTTATGACTATGATATTTTTCAAAAATCTGTGATGACTATCATATAAATATGTTTTTTGTTTTATTGTCATATGTTTTATTGTCAGGTATGACTAGACCATCTGGACGACGCGGAGGATTATATATTAGGCAGTCCCGTCAGCCTCGGGCTGGAGATGGAGAGGGCAGTTCCGTACCCTCATCCTCATCTTCGAGTACGCCAGTGTACCGTTCTGTTCCCGCTCCATTACCGGGACAGGGCAGTTCTAGCAGGTTGGCGACTCCTCCCTCGTCGTCCAGCCTTCCTGATCCCACGTCCAGCATCCCTGATCCCCCGTCCAGCATTCCTACTATCGACGGCTCTTTGGAGGGAGCCCACGCCGAGCATATGGAGGACGGCGATCAGACTGATCCTGCCCAGGCAGGAGGTGAGAGCGACCCTCCATGCGCTCCCTCGGGCGAGACGCATATGGAGATTTGGACGGACGGGCCTATGAAGTAAGTTAATTAATTATTATATTTCTCAAATGATTATATGTACATATATATTCATGAAAAATTATTATTGTATAGATATCGGCCTTCTGCAGTACAGAGACAGCTGGGGACATTTGTGAGGCAGAACTATGGTGGGACTTGGCTCAACTACTCAGATGCTCCCGCAGATAGGAAGGCCTTTTGGTTCGCCCACTTCAAGGTAAAAAATTTGTTTATTTTTAAATTTTAATAATCATTTGTGTATATTATACAACTTTTGTATTTTACTTCTTGTAGAGGACCTATTTCTATCCACCACACCGGGCGGCGAGGATCGAGGGCCAATTTTTGCCGTCATAGCCAAGCTCATCCGTGATGCGATCGACGACCAGAAGCGTCGTGATCGCTCCGGACAGTCGATCCAGGGTTGGATTACGCCAGAGCAGTGGACTGCGATGAAGGCTAGATTCAGCGAGCCCAAGTACCAGGAGCGGTCTGAGAAGGCCAAGGTGGCACGGTCGAGCGCCGGTAAGTGGTGTGGTGGCTCCATTCCGATGACGGAGCATTTTCGTCGTCTGGTACGTTTCCTATGACAGACATTAATTTATATAGTTCGATATAATGTTTAATACTAATAATAGATAATATATTTTAACAGGTAAAGAAGGGTGAGGACCCGAACATGGTGACCGTCTTCCTGGTCACCCATCGGAGGACTGGGGACTTCATTGACGAGAGGGCGACGCAGGCATATGTACGTTCTATTCTTTATATAACTGACTATAATTTAGAAAACAGGAAAATAGATTTCAATATAGACTTTAGTAAACACTTACACGTTAGCAAACATGTTCTAGGCCGAGTTTGTTCGGCTACAGAAGGAGGCGGCTGATGCTGCTGCTGCTGCTAGTGCGCAAGCAGAGGGAGGGGCTGGTACTTCCTCCCAGCCGCCTACAGAGCCATCGCCGGACGAGCTCTGGATGACCGCCGTTGGCGGTCTTCAGAAGGGTACGTACTACGGTACGGGATCCTACGGCGCGTATTTAGCTTCGGAGTCATCCCGGGCCCCCTCTGTCAGTACGCATTCTTTGGCTACGCAGACGTCGTCACGAGCTGAGGATGTTCGTCGTCAGATCGAGGAGCTGCGTCGCGAGTTGCAGCAGCAGATTTCTGATGCAGTCGAGCGACGATCCGACCCTCCGATCGTCACCGAACGATTTGATGCGGTCGAGCGCAGTATACATGAGTTAATGACTCTGCATCAGACTACAGCTGCCAGCTTGTAGACGCTCACCGAGTCTACGCATCGCACAGAGCGTAGACAGGTCGAGCTGGAGGGATCGCAGAGGAGCATATCTGCCTCACTCGCTCAGTATACTGAGAAGGTGGTGAGTACCCTTGCTGCGCATGGTGAGCGACTGCGAGAGCTGGAGCAGGTACGTCCTCCCGGTCCATCGGTGCCGACTCCAGACATTCCACTGCCTCCTACTGCCCCTAAGGTGCAGCTCACCCAGGAGCAGTATGAGTACATGCTATCCCAGATGCGCGGCAGGAGTCCTCAGTGATCCAGTAGATATTTTTTATCATCTTTGTATGTATTGGCCCTATGGGCCTATTGACCGTTCTGTACACTGATTTTCATTCTTATTTGCCCTCCATTGTGGACATGTATGTTTGTTGGATATTTACTTTGTGATATTTACTTTGTTGGTATTTTTATTGTCATATTTACTTTGTCATATTTACTTTGTGATATCTGCGATGGGGATGACAAATATACCTACGCTGGGTAATAAGCGATGATCTGATATACAAAGGAGGTGCTGCCGAAATTTAAAAAAATATTGTGTATTTTTGTTATGATGTGTGTCTGTGTTTACAGTGAATGTGAAATGCAGTGTTCGGAAACCATCGACAGTTTCGATTACTGTTGTATGTTTTATCTTGGATAGAAATAGCAACAGTTCAGGGTGCACTTCTGAGAGCTTCATTTTCACGTCCTTCACTTTCTCGGACGTCGTAAAGGTTCCCGAGAAGGTGAAGGACGTGAAGAGGAAGCTCTGAGAAGTGCACCCTGAACTGTTGCTCTTTCTATCCAAGATAAAACATAGAACAGTAAGCGAAACTGTCGATGGTTCGAACACTGCACTTCACACACACTGTAAACACAGAAACACAGCATAACAAAATATTAATTATATTTTTTTAAATTTTTTTTAACATCTGCGACGTATAGCGACGTTCTGCGACGTACTGCGACGGCAAGCAGACGTCGCTATACGTCGCTAACTAGCGACGTTACGTCGCTAGACGTCGCTAGGGGGGACGTCGTTAAATCATGCCATGTCATCATATATAAATAACAGAGCGTCGCAAGTGGTCGCTTTACGTCGTCATTTTGGCGACGTAATTCGACGTCGCTATATGTCGCAATTTTTGCGACGGCTAGTACGACAATAAATTACGCGTCGCCAATAGCGACGTTTGGCGACTAAAGTGCCATCTGCGACTTGCCTTTAAGCGACGTCCCCTTTTCGTCGCTAAATACGTCGCTAATTGGTTTTAGCGACGTAATTTCCTTATTTAGCGACGTTTTTGAACGTCGCTAAAATGAGTTATTTTAGTAGTGAGCTTACTTTAAATGTATGCATAACATGATGGCACCAAACTAAAGGATGATACGCACAATCTCACATGATAGTAAGTGATAGTGCCATGACGAGAAATGGAAACCAATGCCATGATAAGAGAAATAATGCACATAAGACTCCTTGAGCAGCAAATTCTGGTATGATTGTCACGTTGATACAAGATGATGAATCATATGGATTGACATAGTCACACTCCAAATCAGATAAGCAAATAAGCTGGTCCATAAATTTAAGACAAAAAGACGAAGGTTAATAGAAGTAAAAAAAGATTAAGCCAAAGCTTCTAATGAACATAAGCATCAAAGAGTGAACTGGAATCCAGTTTCAGTAGGGAAAATAGTAGCCGCAAGGTTGAGGAAGTTGGCCCTGCTTTAGTGAGGGTCCAGATAGATTAGAGAGTTTAGGAGTGATGTTCAAGTAAAAGAAAATTTCCTACCAGTTGTGAAGTGGACTGTAAGAGTATAGGCTCGAGTGTAGGCACTAACAGTAGCAATAGAGGCAAATTAGGCTTATGATGCCTGATATTTTCATATAATAAATATACAAACACGATATCTGAATTCAGTACCTTGTTGGTAAGAAGCCATAGACCAAGCATGCAATAAAAATATGCTGAATATGACATTGATTAATATTTCATTTCAAATGCAAATTAAGTTAGAATGGATTACATGAAAAAATATAGTCAAAAAGCTCAATTGGGTGTATAATGATCTTCGAGATTGGGGATGTGATACATAAGTCGGACGTACACACCTAGGGGGGAAATAAAATATGGGCATAGGGATGTCAGTAGACATATACAAGTTTCCGGAAGTAGTAAACTGTGTGGCACGGACACAATAAGACCACATACGGATAATTAGCAACAAGATAACGGTAGGAATGTGCATTTATTGATGATTATTTTAGTTAACCATGATTTAACCATGTCGATGGACTAAATGGACCAAATTCCTCTTCCCGCAAATGATCTGATGCCTTACCCAATGGATTCAGTTCAGCTCCAAGCTGTGGGGTTGACTTCATTGAGATAAGAAATCTTAATGATGAATTGTCATACTTTGACAAGAAAACCATATGTGCTAGAAATTTCAGTAGTTAACTTCTAAAACTGGAAAGGATACAACCCACTACATCATCTTTTTTAAGCAAACCCTATACTATTCAAAACTGGAAACTTCCTTTCACAATCCACCTCCAATAAAATTGTCTAATTTCTCGTAGGAATGTGCATTTATTGATGATTATCACAGAAGTTAAAAAATGATAGCTTCCTTTAAATGTATGCATAACATGATGGCACCAAACTAAAGGATGATACACACAATAAGTTCTTTAACAAACAAAATTAGCTCACCTTAACACTTTTCCATATGTCTTCTTTGATATTTTTTGGAACTCGTCTCCAATCCTCAATTCCAGGTGGACAATGTGCTTTTGCTATCTTTCCAACAGCCGATGAAAATTGTGTTGATCCAATATCCACAGGTTGTCCATACTCGTTAAATATTATTATCTTTTGTGTACCTATGAACAAATACAATATTAGGAGTAATTGTCATCAACATGATAATTAAAACTAAGAAAACAAACACAAAATAACCACCTGATTGATTTAGTGGACTTGTGTTTCCTTGACTCCCATCCGATTGGTTTTCTATAATTGTGTTTCCTTGACTCCCACCTGAAGCATGATTGTCGTCAATATGATTTCTTGTACTTGTATTTCCAGCACTATTTACTCGATTTACTCCATCACCTGACATAATAAAACTAAGAAAAGAAACACAAACATCATCAAAATAACACACTAAAAAGTATCATCACATTAATATTTACTACGATAAAAAACACATTTATTGCAAAAAACCACAACTCAAATATCGATAACCAAACAAACAACTAAAATGTTGATAACCAAACAAAATAAGTATCGTCATATTACACAAGTGTCATCACACAACTAAAATGTCAATCAGTAATTTTCATCATCTTCTAAAGCGTCAGCAAGTGCTGCCGATATCAATGAAGCTTCGTCAGCTGCACCAGTAAAAACAAAGGATCTTCATAAGCATCCACTTCGTGACTTAGTTTTTTGGGAGACTCTAAAACAACATGCCAATCATCTGGTTTCATCCTTGCAATAAAAACTTGAGTTGCTTGTGAAGCATGGATAAATGCTCATGGTCTTCACTTGTGTTTTTTTTAAACCTCGCAAAGTTTACAAAAATCAAATTTGTTTATGGATCCACTACACATCCATTTACTTTGTCTTCCGTACGCACCCAATCACAATAGAAGACTGTTTGTGTGAAATCATAATAATTTAATTCGAGATTTGTTTGACAATGCCATAGTAAGCTGCATATGCATCCTCAATGTTCTTATCTTTAGCACTTGCTCTAAAAGAGGTTAGAGCATTCATGGCGACACCACTGTTTTGTGTAGTCAAGTTTAGCTCCGCATCGGTTGTATAAAAAATATACCCATTTACTGTGTAGGCATTATACGATATCGCTTTATAATCTGGACCATTTGCGAGCCTCTTAAAAGGAGTCATTTCCTCATGTTGAAGTTGCTGTCTTATCCAAGGAATATAACCCATGGGCTTCTTTATTTGGAGACTTCCTCTTTGATTTTTTCTACTAGACTTAAGGCTCTGAACATATACTTTGTATTTCCTGTGTAAACAAATTATATAAAGCTACTTTAATCACTTTATGTTTCAGTTTACAAAGTATATAAAGAAAATTGAACTGGAATTTAATTAAGATTGTGTTAAAGTGTTACTTACTCTTCCCATTCAGTATTTTCTGCAGAATGCTTCAAAACCCATTTGCGTGCTTGTTCATATTGCAAACTAGACAGATGGTAGCCTTTGCCTTCAGTATTGATAGGGTATGGACCTTCAACATCATCATCGGTATATACCATTCCTCCATGCTTATAGTTTTTTTGCTTACCTTCAGGAATATACTCCATGCAAAATCTCATTGCTTCTTCTAAGATATATTGCTCAGCAATAGAGCCCTCGATAAAAGTCTTGTTTCGACCATACCGTTTGTAAGTTTTCATCATCCTACATAAAAGTTTCCATGTACAGAGCCTAAATCATATTATATAATTTGAGTTAAAATAAAAGAAGTTTAATTGGTTCTATATATTTTACCTTTCAAAAGGATACATCCACCTATATCTAACCGGTCCGCAAACAAGGGCTTCTTCCGCCAAGTGTACACGACGTGTGTCATGGAAACAAAAAAAGACGGCGGAAAATATATTTCAAACACACACAATGTCTCCACGAGGCGTTGATACATGATAGAAAGCTCTTTGCGATCAATAACCTTAAAGTAGAGAACTTTGAAGAATATTGAGAGTTGTCGAATTGCGGCACGTAAAGGCTTATCATTTTTGAACCCGTGCATCAGAAATATCGGTAGCAACCCTTGAATGAGAATGTGATAATCGTGAGACTTCAACCCTTTGAATTGTAATTCCTGCAGACATACTTTATGTTTCCAATTCCCACTGTACCCGATAGGAACCTTCAAGTTACTAAGGGTTTTACAAATTATTTCCCTCTCTGACCTAGTTAAGGAAAAAGGTGCCTTTGGCATAATTTCTTTGCCATTTTCTTCAACCAACCATAATTTTCTCTTTATCTTTAACAACTGTAGATCTCTTCGTGCTGTAATTCCATCCTTAGACTTCCCCTTCGTGTCCATTATTGTCGCAAAAAAATTCAGCAAAATTCTTTTCTACGTGCATCACATCCACGTTGTGACGAATAGGCAAATCCTGTCATAATAGAAAAATATGTTCAAATAGAAAAATATGTTATAATAGATCTACCTGGAGTAATAATCGTATTGAGACAACAACAAAGTGATAAAATAAAATAACGATAATTACCTTCCAATATGGTAGATTAAATAGAATTGACTTCTTTGACCATGGAATACTTGTATCATTTGAACGCTTCCTCTTATTACCTGCCACATTTCCAAACTCCGTCTGGACAATTTGCATCTTACTTAATAGTTGGGGACCAGACAAACGTTTAGGAGCCTTTCTATGTTCTTCAAATCCATTAAATTTGGACTTTTGAGTTCTAAAAGGATGTGAAGCGTCTCTTAGGAATCTTCTATGACCCATGTAAGCAAACTTCTTCCCATTAGTTAACCACTCTGCATCTGTTCCTTCACCACATACAGGACAACCAAATCTTCTAGCAGTTCTATATCCAGAAATATGCGCATAGGCAGGAAAATCATGTATGCACCAGATCAAAATTCCTTTCATTGTAAAGTTTGTCTTTGTCAAAGAATCATATGTTACGCTTCCAACAGACCACAACTCATTCAACTCATCGACTAATGGTTGCAAGTAGACATCAATGTTATGGCCAGGACCACTAGGACCAGGAATTAACATTGTTAACATGGTAAATTCCTTCTTCGTGCATAGAGATAGAGGAAGATTGTATGGAACAATCATGACAGGCCAACAACTGTAGGAGTTGCTCATCCCAAAAGGATTGAAACCATCAGTAGCTAGTCCTAGACGAACATTCCGTATATCGGCAGCAAACTCAGGCCACTTCATATTTATAGATTTCCAACAAGAAGAATCCACTGGATGTCTCATGTGTGTATTGCTATCTTCTGTATGCCCATGCCATATCATCTTCTCAGCTATCCATTGTACTCTATACATACGTTGCAACCGTTCAATTATTGGAAAGTGCCTTAGTTTCTTCCTCGGTATTTTTTTACCTCCTGGTTTTGAGTCTTCAGCCGGTTTCCATCTTGCTTCACCACACTTAGGACAATTTTTTTATCTGCATTTTCTTTTCTATAGAGTATACAATCATTAGGACAAGCATGGATAATATCACACTTCATGCGAAAAGGCTTGATTATATTAGCTTTGTTTATGGTTTCCGATAAAGTATTTCCATTTGGTAAAATCTTCTTCATAAATTGTAACATTTCTGTAAAAAATGCCTCAGAACATTGATGTCTAGCTTTCATGCACAATTCTACTGTTGTCGATAATTTTGTATGTCGACCGTCACAAGAAGGATATAAGGGCTGCATTGCATCTTCTAGCTGCTTCTTATAATTTACATCAAAGTCATCTTGAAGATCAGAATTGTTATATTGATTAGACTCATCCAGACATTCTTCAAGGTCATCAAGATCAACGCGTCCAAATGTGTCACGGAACATGTCTGCCATTCTCGGAAAGACATCTTCAGTACAGTCATTAGTTGATGATGAACAAGGAACTTGAACGTTGACGATACTTCCAGGAAGTTGCTCTCCATGATTAACCCAAGTCCTGTATGACTTATCTACTCCATTACAAACCAAATGGTCAGCTATAACTTTAGACGTTGTTTGCCTCTATTATAATTACGACATTTATCGCACGGGCAAAGATACCAATTATTCCCTTCCAGAGTATCTTTTGTGAACTTAATGAATGATGCAACACCTTCGAGATATTCGACTGACAATTTAGGTGCATCCATCCAATCCTTACTTGGGTGTGCAGAAGACATCTACATATTTCCAATTAGTCAACAAATGTGCAAAAATATCAGAGATAAAAAAAAGTAATGAACAACCAAGTAAAAAAAGAAACAAAAAAAAGTAATGGTTGTTGAATACTGACTATTGCGATACTCCGATCTGAAACCAAGTAAAAAAAAGTAAAAAAGAGACAAAAAATAATGTGCAAAAAATATCAGAGTTTTCTGATACCAAAAAATTCGATACTCCGATCTGAAACCTCCGATACTCCCGATACCGCCGATCCCGATACTCATAGCTAGGAATGGTCTGATACCGATCTGATACCGATACCTTAGTGAGTGATAAGATTTTTCATGCGAGTAAAGTTGCCTAAAATATATTACAGGATAATGGTTGTTGAATACTGACTATTGCGGGTCATAGAAGACTAAAAGCCTAAGTGTCATGTCATGTTCTGTGAAGAAACTTCTTGGATTATAAATTTTGTACAAAAACTTTTCTATGTATCCTTTTGTAGGGGTCGCAAATATTTCTAGTTAACAATAAAGTTAAACATAACAGTATGTTGTTGCCTTACAAGCCTCAAAAGTCCATGGAGCATTGAGTGTTCTTACAGTATTTGTAATCAGGAAGTGAGAAGCAGCTGTAGACATGCAGCATAGAGTATGTTTTCCAACAAATATGCAGTAATAGTTTAACATCCTTGCAACAAAACTACATTGAGGTATGGAAGTAAAAAAATTCTGTCCAATCTTGTGCTGTATGTGTTGTCACATGAGCATAGTTATATCTAAACTGCTTTTTCCTCTCATTAGTGGGCATATTTAATGCATTGGCAATTGAATTTACAAATTCTATGATGTTCCATGGGTTAACAATGGAGAGCAGCAGCTCCTAAAGATTGTTCTGCTCTACAAACTGTATACAAATGGAAAATTCTAAACTTTAGGGGAAAACAAGAGAAAAAAAAACAAATCTGAATTAGTATTACTCCATTACAACTGGTTAACCACATATATGTCGATGTTTGAGTCAGGATTTACCAAATGTCGATGCAATAGTGAACCCTATTTATACAATGTATTAAGAGTTACGGATTCTGAATGTTTTGCTTATCATAATATTTTATGGGTTCAGTACACATCGATTTATCACTTCAGCGCATCGGACATACATTATGTTGATAATAGTTGTCAGTTGTCATTTGAGAATTACCGAATAAATACTTCATGAAATCAAATGTGACCACTGAATAAATTGCGAATGAATAATCAGTTGTCAGTTCTCAGTCTCAATGGATTCTGCAGAAATCAGACAACTCACATCTTGATTTCACCTCTTGCATGAAAACAAATTCATGAAAACTACTTATAAATAAATTGCGATGAACTAATAAAAAACAAATGTGGCTGAATTTTAATGGTTATTATTCAAGTTTGGGCACCAATTACAACATCCACGGTTAAGATTTATGTAATTAGACTTGTACCTCGAAATAATTGCTTGATAGATTGGAAGTTCTTAGGTAGAGATCAATAAACCCTAGCTTCAGAAGTCCTTTCTTCCACCGCTGACCTATAAAATGGTGAATAATTTCAGAGTTAATAAATGATTAAGAAAATAAGACATTAAACCTTAAAAATAAACAAGAGCAAGTCCTAGAAAATGGTGAATAATTTCAAGTCTGGACCCTAGAAAATAAACAAGAACAAATACTAAAAAATAAACCCGAGAGAACAAACCCTAAAAAAAAACAAGATCAAATCTTTCTTCTGATCCGTTGCTCCCTCGATTTCCTCCGACAAATCGGACCCTCATCTCGGTCCATTGCGCGGACGGGGTTTCTAGCGGATGAGAAGAAATTTTAAACCCGAGAAAACAAACCCTAAAAAATAAACAACCCTCGATTTCCTTCGACAAGTCGGACCTGATCTCGGTCCATTGGCGGATTAGAAGAAATTTTGAGAGGAGAAAAATTATAGATGAAAAGTGGAGAGAAAAGAGTTTTGAAAAAAATCCAAATATAAGAAAAAGTTTGGAGGATTACCGGTTCCAGCGGGGTCCTACGGCAGTTCTAGCCCGATTCCTGCGGCGGTGCGGTTCCGGCCTTCAACTCTGGGAGGGGAAAATTTTTTGGGGTTCCGGCCTTCAACTCTGGGAGGGGAAAAATTTCTGGGAGGGGAAAAATTTTGGGAGAGGAAATAGTTTTAAGGAAGCCTTCGGGTTTTGAAGGGAGGTTTCGCGCCGGTTGAAAAAATTAGGATCTGCCAATTAATTAGGGAGAGGAAATAGTTTTAAACGACAGTTTCTATTAGTCAAATACAAATATATTTATAGAATTGGTGTTAAATACTGTTTTAGTCCGTCAAAACTATAACCACAGTTTTAATCCGTCGTTGTCAGACAACTATAACTGTCGCAAATCGTCCATTTTGGCATAGTGTTTTGATGGATTACTCTTGTGGTGTCTCGCTGGTGATGAAGCAAAGCAAATATTACGCAAGCTCATGATGGTGTTTGTGGAGCACATCGCCTGGTCCTAAACTACAGGATCGTATTCGACGTATGGGCTACTACTGACCCTCTATGGTATCAGATGCTATTGATTATGCAAGGAAATGTCGTGCATTTCAAATTCATAGATTTCATTCACCAACCATCGGAATTTCTTCATCCGACTGCTGCCTCATGGTCTTTCGAAGCTTAGGGCATGGATATAATTGGCCCTATCAATCCTCCTTTATCTAAAGGGTCGGTTCATTTTGGCTATAACCGATTATTTTTCTAAGTGGGCAGAAGCCATACCTTTGGCTGAAGTTAAAATGAGTAGTGTCATCAACTTCATTAAACATCATATGATATACAGGTTTGGTGTCCCTCGCCGAATCATCCATGATAATGGGCCACAATTTATCAGCCAGAAGTTTAATAGGTTCTGTGATGACAACAGAATCAATAATGTCGTCTCCACGGACTATAATCCTGCGGCTAACGGGTTGGCTGAAGCATTCAACAAGACCATTATCAAACTCCTTAAAAAGTTTGTCTCTATCAATAAACGTAATTGGAGTGATAAACTTGGAGAATGTCTATGGGCTATCGTACTACTACTGTCCGTAATCCCACAGTTGTACACTTTTTTCTCTAGTATATGGATGTGAAGTTGTTTTGCCTCTGGAAATTCAGATTCCATCATTGAGAATTGCCATTGCTAACGAGCTTACTACAGAAAATAATGATCGTCTTCGGCTTCAGGAATTGGAGGCGCTCGACGAGAAAAAGGTTATTAGCTCAACAGCACATCGAACTTTGTCAAGCCCAGATTTCAAAAGCTTTCAATCGCAAAGTCAAAGTACGAACATTTCAGGAAGCCGAGTTAGTCCTTACAGTAAGACATCCTATGACTATGACACATATGAGCAAAGGCAAGTTCGAGACAAAATGGGAAGAGCCGTATGTGGTAAATAAAGTCTTCTCAAATGGAGCCTATCAACTAACAGATATGGACGGCAGAGTCGCTATGATGCCTATCATTGGCAAATTTCTCAAAAAATATTAAAGGCAAAATGTAATTTATTTTCAGAGACATGATGTAAATAAAAGTTTATTTTTTATTCAAAAGCAGAATGGAATTACATAATATTAAGGACGGGAGGAGGCCCGATCCTTCATGATTAAATACATAGTTCGCCAATCGTTCGAACATCTTATTGCGAAACTCACAAAAAACTTGCAAGCAGCCATCCTCAATGCTTCTTCTTCGCAGTTTTCCCAGGTTCCATTAGCTCAACAATCAAGTCCCGTCTTGGAACATGAGCAGTTAAACTTCACCCTTTTTTTCTGAGGAGGCACTGGAGGCTCAGCGGGGGGCGTCTCGGTCTCTCCTTCAATCTTCGGAGTGAGCAAATTTGGAAGACATTTTGTACAAAAAGGAAAGAAAGTGACGATATCTACGAAAGTTTTGTTCTATTTATAGACAGAATAATTAGACAGTCAACATCGAGCACCGATGCATCTTTTTGAAAGAAACCCAACTGTTCGTTCACTTATAACTGTTCGTTCATTTCTAACTGTTCATTCATTTTTCTTTCTTCAAAAACCGACATGATGGTTCATTCATTTATTCTCTTCCTCCAAAGTTGCAGTAATTGTTCATTCATTTCAATGTCTTTATCTCGAGAATTGAAGTGACTGTTCGCTTTTCCTAATGAGAGTTCACATTTCTATACTTCTGAATTTTGTATTTACACCAGCAAACTTATCATCTCCACGTTTTTCTTGAAATTCTATTTTCATTATCATTACATCAAATCAGATCATAAAGAGGAAAAATTATTCTTTATTCCTTCTTTAAAAACATAGATACATCTTAATGGAAATCTATTACATCTCAGATTTCATTCTAAATATAACATGAAGGTCTATTATATTCTTGGATCTTCTTATTTGTGATGCCAGTTCCTTGTCGTATCGACCTGAAGCAAGAGTCAGACAATGGAATCAACTCTGGTCTTCTCTCTCAGAAATACGAGAGGAGACCTACAGAGTACAGCAGCCCAAAGATGAGCTGCTGTCAATACAACTGGTGGAGAGAAGCAGCCCGCCAGGGGAAGTAGGAACGAGATCACCCTTGTGATGCGATTCCTAATTCTGTCTCTCCACCATCCAACTCTCATGTATAAAGGCTCTTCCTACCATCTGAGGAAGACCCTTCTGGAATACAGAGAGTCTGAGCTGTCTGATTTGAGTGTCAGAATCACGTGAGCTGTCTGATGTGGGTGTCAGAAGAATGTTCTCTATAGCATCCAGGTCACCAATGCAAGTTTTGAAGAAGCTTGGCAACCAAACTTCTGTAAATAGGAACAACGAAAGAAAAAGTCAGTAAAATCAAAACTGTGCACGCATCAACAGTGTGCGCCGACCAATAGGCGCATATCAGCAATGTGCCCTATTTCTCGGAAGCTCAGACGCACATCAACAGTGTGTACCGACCAATAGGAGCATATCAGCAATGTGCGCCTATTTTCAAAAACATAGGTGCATTCAACAGTATGTGCTGATAAATAGGCGCGTGTCAAAATAGCATTCTGATCAACAGGCACATATCAGCAGTGCATGCCTCTGATTAAGCTAAACACTGGACATAGTCCGTGCCTATTTCAGCAATAGTTAGCGCATATCAACGAAGTTTACAACATACAGATCAGTACCTATCTTCAAAAGTGGCACAAAAGAAAAATATTTATACTATTGGTCCTTTGTTGAGACTTACCAATTTCTGAAGGCACAGTAGCATCGGGACGAAGTAGCGCAAGTGAACTTACAAATAGTAAAACCTTGTGTGAAACCATTTGTTTTGAGAAAGTATGAATGGCTCTTTCGTTTCTGGATGTCCTTTTAAAGGGGTTAAAGATGAAATAGGCACGTCATTCTAGGAGCCTATTTTTTGGAAAAGAACTAAACAATAGAGATGGAAGCCATATGATGACTGTCAGGTGTCCCTCAACGCAGTAAGCGTTTGAATCAGCTGAAGAAACGCATCTACGTGCACTATTTGAAATCACAGCCACACAATGTATCAGAAATTTTAGATTTATAAAAGTTGGGTGGACCCCTACAGACAAGGACAAAAAAAATAGAATGAAAGTTGTTATACAAAAACATTATTCTTTTTTTGTCTTCATCGGCTGACGAAGAGCGACGTCCAGTTCTTGCATGTTACGCCCGAACGATGCATTAGATTGAGGAATCCTCCGAATTGCCGCGCTCTTAAGAGGATGGCCCACCACTCGAGCAATTAAAGACAGTTGGGGTTAACACGAAGCAGTCTAGAAAGTTCGTCGCCTTCAGTACGGGTCAGCCTCTAACAAATAAGTCGAAGGTATGACTTCAGGTTTTGCTACAGGAGACTTGTTTTTGGTGACAGCATTGGCCTCCATCTCTCTTTAGATGCCATCACAGAAGGGAAGAATAAATTATAAAATCAGCCCCTACATATATATAAATAAATTGATTCTTCATATTCCTCATAGGAAACTAAAATCATCAATGAAAATTGGGAAGACGAAGAGGAGATTGAGTGTTTTCGAGAAAATTTTAATTGAGATGACTGCGGTTGACTGGCGCAACTTGACTCAGTCAAAACTTTAAAACTTTAAAGTATTTCAAAACTTTGAAATGGTTTTTAAGTTTTGAAAACTTTGAAGGGGGTCTTGTAGGCCTAAAAATCAAGTTGTGCCATGAACCTACTAATTAGTGATCAAGTTGCGCCCCATAAATCATGTTGCCACTGATGATAAAGCTCAGAGAATGAACTGTACCGCTGAACAGGTTGCACCATATATCGGACTACGTCCAGTCTTATATGCTAAAATCTACGAGGCATCTGAAATTTTATAGCCATCATTACCTGACAACACTAACAACTGACACCACAATGAACGAGAAAAATCTCTTCGAATCCCGTGAATTGTGCTGCTTGAGGGCAGTTGGTTGACAGCTGTCCTGTATACATTGTAAGTTGCGCCTAGGCAATCCAGACAAAATCCTTAGTTGCGCCTAGACGCAATCTGAATGAATTGATCAAAAGCTGCCACGTGTAGGCACGGCTCAATCAGGCACAGTTTTACTCATTGACTGAAGCTTACGCACCGGATAAAGTTGAGACAATTTTCATCCCTAAAGCAGATGACGTGGCACATGCATTAATCTCTCAAGATGTCTACTATCCCGTACACGACCATGCACATCTCAATCACATGATGCACGTCTAAATACAGTTAGTACACGACTTATAACTGAATGAAAGTTGGCACAATAGAAGGTTGGCGCAACCCAGTATGGCGTAATCCAGCTCGCGCACATCAGAAAAACTGCTAAAACAGTTATTTCTTGAACTCTATAAATAGAGTTTCCAATTATTGTGAATATATCAGATACATACGCACAGAGAGATCAAGAACACTTGCAAAATTGCTGCTATATTTTCCAAATGCTCTAGTCTTCAAGTTCACATAATCAAGGGATAAAGTGGTCGTCTTCTGATCAGATTCCTACAGTTGTACTTCCCCAAAATTCATTGTACTTTGTACTATTCTTTTATAAGTTTGGAATAAAACTTTTTGTTTTTTGTAAACATGTGTGTGTGTATGTGTGTGTGTGTGTACTCTAAAGTCGAAGAAGAGAAGAAGAAGAAGAAGAAGAAGAGAAAAAAGAAAGAAGAAGAAGAAGAAAGAAGAGAAAGAAGAAGAAGAAGATAGGCAAGGGAGAAGAAGTTCGGTCTGGGAGTCAATGCATGCGATCGTCGACAGAAGGGAGGCCATGGGAAAACAACTCCATATTTTGGGTGCTATACTTTTCTTTATACTCTTTCTCTCTCTCCCCTTCTATCTACTTTACAAAAAAATTGTGGCATTTTCTAACATCTTCATCTCATAATTAAAATTCCAAAAAAAAAAAAATAAAGGGTGTATTTATCTCCGCATTTTCTACATAATAAAAATGCAATAGCGTTATATATGTGCTTTTTCTAAGATCTACAGAACGAAATAAAAATTGGGACCATTAGTGCTTTTCTTTGAAGAGATGCATTTTCGTATATCATACATCCCCTATTTTGTACTGTAGAGAATAGATCATGCAATATCCATTTTATAAGAAGCATATAGATCATGCAAAAGTGTTAATTCTATACATAAAAAAGGGAATAACTAGTAAACATATGAAAGTGTCACATAAAGCATTGAATTAAATTACTGACAATAAATCACAAACTAGTAAAAAGATTCGAAAATGCTCCATATTGAACAAGATGATAAGCTAAATAGCAACGCATAAGAAAAAATATAAAAACCATTGCCTTTTATGAACTATTTGTACTTAGATATTTGATATATGTTTTGTAGGAATTGAGGGTCATTCATATTCGATAATTCTTGGGAATGGTGATGTTGTGACAAAAATTGCTATGATATTTGATGACTTAGACCAACTATAGAATTGTTATGGAAAATATGCAGAACAAACTAGATTACCTGTGAGGAAGATGGATCATCAAAGCGAACATCAAAGAAGAATAAAGAAAGGATAGTTAGAACAATAACATATTGTTGTGCTCTAGTTGGTAAGCTTGCTAATACGTATCAAAATCCTATCTTACCGCGTAAGAGCTTACGATAAGGAAAGATGGATCATTAGTGCACTCAACTTATCCATAATAACTAATACATTCCGAGCAAATCTAGGTTCTTTCTTTGCAATCGAAGGATTAGACGTACAAAATGAAAACTTAATCTTTTAGATGAAACATGGATAGACTAAATAAGAATCGATCGATCTCGAAATAACTTTGAAAATGTAGGTTGCACTAAATGGATTAGGCATGTGGATATGAGAATGTAGGTTGCACTAAAATGCGAGAAATAACTTTGAAGAAGTAAGGCGTCTACAATTCGATGAAGGAGAGGCAATTGCAATAATGATATATTTTCACAGATGGCTGCAGAGAACTCGGGTTTCTACTTTGACATGGAGTTAGACGATGAAGATCATTCGAACATGTTTTTTGGGCCCATGGAAGTTGTAAAAGAAGCTTATAAAGATTTGGTTAGCTTATTACCTTTGACACCATATATTTGACAAATAAGTATGATATGCCATTTGCTATGTTTATTGGGGTGAATCATTACGGCTAGTCCCTAATATTTGTGTAGGACCGTTGAACACCACTAGAGGGGGGTGAATAGAGTGTGTGCATGTACAGCAGAAAATAATCACCAATTAAAAATATTAAGCAGTTAAATATTATGGCAGATAAAAGACGATAAATAAAATACGGTAAAGTAAGAGTCAAGAATTCAAACTCAGTGAACACCACGACGTATACTGGTTTCCCTCTGAGAGGACTAGTCCAGTCGTGAGTACTCTTGCTCGTTGTTAATCCACTTTGGCACAAGCTTTAACTGAGCGCTTGCAACTCTTACAACACCGTGCTTGGTGACAAGTGCACGACCGACTTCACAACACCGTGCTTGGTGACGAGCGCATGACCGACTCCAGAAGGCAATTGGAAAACTGGAACGTTTTCTGAATACAACTCTTCAACATCAAACTCTAGATTAAATAAAACTGTACTGGCTTGGCTAAGAGTCGTAAAGGCTTAGATATAAAGTAAAAGCTCAGAATACTTTAGATAGAGAAGAGAAGAGATGAAATTGGACGATTGAAATGAATGGTAATTTCAACTCTATTTATAGTATTTTTGATAGACCGAACTCGGCAGAGTTCGGATGCTAGGATTTCGCATATGAACGTTGCATACAGATTTGGTGGAACTGTATTTCAAATTTATCCCGACCCAACTCGGGCCGAACTCGGATCGAACTTGGTCAGAGTTCAGTCAGAGTTCTGCTAGGTCAGAACAATAAGGAATGGACCAAATTTGCATAGGCTTTGGACTTTTTGGAATTATAATTTTTGGGATAAGTAGGTAGGCTTATTTTGTTCGTGGACAAAAAACCTAAGCCAGTAGATCCGATCAATCTCACATTTTTCTGGACTCAATAAAAGTAAAATTACAGAATACATATGAAAACTAGTAGCTCTTTTTATGACGTCTTTTTCCTGACATTGAAGACACATTTTTTCTTGACGGCAGTCGTCCAAAGATAAACAGATCTGAAAATCTGAATACCTTTCGGAGGCTTCGCCAAGTACGATGTTAGGCGGTTCAGAGAAATCTTCTTGTATAACGTCGTATTTAGCCCATCAATAATTCTCTATTATATATGTCCTAGTTTCATCATGTATGATCATGCTTACAGCATGTCTACAAATACATGTTAGGCAAACAAAATAATATAACTGATACAGAACATTAGGACAATGCTAAGTTTAAATAGCAACATGATAGTGATGTCATTATGGTAAACTTAATTAATTAGCCATATTCAAAACATGATATAATCATTGGGCTAACAATTTAGATATGGATTAGTTTCAGGTGAGACTATAAAATCTTTTGTATATGGTTGTTTAGGGCTTGGTTTAAATGCATATTTGGTGTTGCTCCTCAAGAAATAATCACTGACCAGGATAGAGTTATGTAGAATGCAATTGTGCTTGTGTTTCCTAACACTAGTCACATATGGTGCTTGTGGCATGTAATGAAGAAGCTTTCTGACAAGTTAGGAAATTATACTCAACATGAATAAATTAGCTATGTAATGAAAAATATTGTCTATGATATAGAATATGCGTCACACTTTGAAGAACTTTGGTAGAAAATGATTGTGCAATGTAGTTTAGATGGGTGTGAGTGGTTGCATGGCTTATATGAACAGAAGGAAGGATGTGTACGGTGTTATGTTAAAGACACGTTTTTGGGCAAGGATGTCGAGCACCTAATGAAACAAAGTTATCAACGTTTTTCGATAGTTTTGTCAACTCCAGAACTAGTTTAAAGCAATTGTTGGAGCAATATGAAAATGGTCTTAGGGATAAGGTAGAAAAAGAGTTACGTGAAGATGCATAATCCTTATCGAAGTTGATACCAACTGCTACAAATTTTGAAATAGAAAAGTAGATTCAGGGAATATACACCCTATCAAAATTTAGGGAGTATCAGATAGAATTAAATGGGACAATGTATAGTACTCTACTAGAAATAGAGGAGGGGCCCGCACTTTTAAAGTATGTCATCTGTAAGGTTATAATGATTGAAAATTCAAATAAAAGGATGAACTTTGATGTTTGTCTTGATGAAGATCACTTTGAAGTTTATTGTCATTGCCAAATATTTAAGTTTAAAGGTATATATATTATGTAAACACGCACTATCTGTCTTACTTCGTAATAAAGTTGATGTCCTCCTAGATATGTATATTCTTATGAGGTGGAGAAAAGATGTTTGGAGTACCTACACGAAGATGAAACTCAACTTTAATACCTGGCAGACATCTATCGAATAACAAAGTTATAAAGAGTTGTGTGTTTTGTTTGGCGAGATAGTAGGCTTTGTAGCGCTAATTAATAAAGGATATTTTATAATTAAAAAATGGTTAGTAAGATACGTGAATTGAAATTAGAAGTAGAAGAGGAGGAAGAAAAAGACCAATATGAAGAACAAGAACTGAATGAAGGAGATTAAGAAGATGAAGGTGAACAAGAACAAAATGAAAGGAAGATGAGGTAAGTGGAATTGTACGCATATACTTGACCCAGTATGTAAGAAACTGTAGAAATGAATAATTGATAATTTTTATTGATGGACTGCTGCCACTACTTATAGAGGGTCCAACCCCTCTTCATAATACATCTTCCGATGTGGGACTAAAGTCCCTTATTGGTTCTCAACACCCCTCCTCAAGATGGGCGATAGATATTAATCATCCTCATCTTGTTACATAGCTTTGACATACTCAATGAACTAAGACCTTTAGTCAGACAGTTTGCAACTTGTTATTCTAAGAGAATATGGTCAATCTTCAGTATCCCTTGTTCCAACTTATTCTTGATGAAGACTCGATCGATCTCGATGTGCTTTGTTCTGTCATGCTGAACTGGATTGTTAGCTATACTTATTGCAGCTTGACTATCTCTCAGAAGATGTAACGGTGCTCCCTTATCCAGCTTCAACTTTGTTAGCAGTGCTCTCACCCACATCAACTCTGACATTCCCAGAGCCATTGCTATGTATTTTACTTCAGCTGACGACCGTGCTACCACTGACTATTTTTTGCTTCTCCATGAGACCAGGTTTTGTCCTACAAAACATAGTACCCCGTGGTAGACATTCTGTCGTCTATACAGCTCGTCGAGTCTGTATCACAGTATTCCTCAACTTATATGCATCCATTCTTCTTGAACCATAGCCTTTTTTTCTAGCATCCCTTTCAGATATCTCAAGATCTAAAACACTGCTTCCATATGACCCGTTCTTGGATTATGTATGTAGCGACTCACTACTCTCACTGCAAATAAAATATCAGGGCGAGTGTGCTCCAGATAAATTAATCTTCCTACAAATCTTTTATACCTTTCACGATCAACAGGCTCTTCTGCTTATGCTCCTTACTTGCACTTCTGGTTAATTGGAGTGACTGTTGCTTTGCATCCTAGCATCAATGTCTCCTTTACCAGATCTAGTACGTATTTTCTTTGTGAGAAAAAATTCTTTGTTCGTCATTGCACACCTCGATACCCAAAAAGTACCTCATTGCTCTTAAATCCTTCACCTTAATCTCCTTTGTGAGTTTTGACTTTAGTTTAGTGATCTCGACTTCATCATCACCTGTGATTACTATATCATCTACATATACAGCAAGTATAGTGATGTGGCCTCTTGAATGCTGAAGAAAGACTGTACGATCTGCACTTGTTTGATGATATCTCAAGCCTATAACAGCCTTTCTGAATCTGTCAAACCAGGCTCGAGGAGATTGCTTAAGCCTGTATAGCGACTTCTTTAGTTTACACACTTTATCATGCGACATCCCTCTGTCTAATTCTGTCGCGTAGCACCCTAGCGGGGGTTCCATATACACTTCTTCTTGCAGGTCCCCATGGAGAAAGACATTTTTCACATCTAACTGGTATAGCTTCCTCCCATAGTTTGCTGCAATGGAGACGAGAGTTCTTACCGTGCTCATTTTCGCTACTGGGGCAAACGTCTCATCATAGTCGATGCCATATGATTATGTGTATCCTTTGCAACCAACCTCGCCTTGTACTGCTCTATTTTTTCTTCTGGCGTCTTCTTCACTGTGTACACCCATTTGCATCCCACAGCTTTTTTCCCTTTGGATAATAGAACCAGTTTCCATGTCTTATTTTTCTTTAGTGTCCCAAGTTCTTCTATCATTGTAGCTTTCTACCTTAGATCTTTCTTTGCTTCCTGCCAACACTTAGACAAAGAAGTAGAGTCTAACGATGCAATGAAGGGTCGATAATTCGGAGAAATGTTAGAATAAGATAAGAAGTTGGCAATGTCATATTCATAATCATCATAATGACTAGGAGCCTTACCCGCATTGATGCGAGAAGATCTCCTTAAGGAAGCAATAGGTGGTGGAGAGATCATACCATCCAAGTCAGAGAGATCCGCATCAGTATCAGAGTAATTTGGTGTGGGGGCAACATCTTTAAGAGTTGGGGCAGGAGTAGACGAGGGACTAGGTACAGTATGTAATGGGCTTAGTATAGTAGGCGCTGGACACGACACAGTATTGGACTTTTGTTGTCTCTTTCTGTAGATTTGGAGCTCCTTTTTCCTGGTCTCGTCCTTCTCCCCCTGCGTAACATATGTATCTTCTTCTTTATTCTCTGTAAGGAGTTACTATTTTTTCCTTCTTTCGTCCAATTTTCCACGAACGGGCACGGGACCGATCCGACTACCACTTTTGGACTTATTATCTGTCCCTCATGTCTAAGACCCTCTATGTTAGGTGTGTCACCAAACGCTGAACCTTCATCTGAACCATAGTATGGTTCTATTTCTCTGTATGTAACGTCCATGCTTACAAACAACTTCCCTTCGACTGGGCTCCAACATGCGTATCCTTTCTGAGTCGCTGTGTACCCGAAGAATACACACGTAACCGCTTTAGGATCCAGTTTGCCAACTCCTAGCCTATTATCTTGGACAAAACATACACACCCAAATACTTCGGTGGAACAGTGTACGTGGTTGCACCAGTAAGCATCTCTAACGTGTCTTCCAGTCCAATACCTGAGATGGCATGCTGTTGATGAGATAAGAGGCCGTCAATACAGCCTGCCCCCATAAGTGTTTCGGGACATTCATAGCCAGCATCATCGTCCGTGCGACCTCGAGTAGGTGCCTGTTCTTCCGTTCGACCACACCATTTTGTGCCGGTGTATAGGCACCTGAAGTTTGACATAGTATTCCATGAGTAGATAAATACTCAGCAACCCTCTTATTAGTATACTCTGCCCTATTTTCAGACCGAAAACACTTAATTTTAACGTTATATTGTGTTTTCATCCGATGATGAAAATCCTGAAAAGCCTCTTGGACGTCACTTTTATTCTTTATAAGGTAGACCCAGGTCACGCAGGTATAACAGTCAATAAAAGTGATGAACCATCTAAAATCGTTAATATCGATTATAGGACAAGGGCCCCATACCCGAATGTATCATATCAAATGTAGTAGAACTTCTATTCCCTGAGCTCACATACGAGCCCCTGGTATGTTCTCCCAAATCACATACATTACAAAAATAACTTCTCCTTATTAGCCCTTTGATATAAGGACGGATACATTCGACTAATAACTTTAAAGGAAGAATGCCCGATACGCTGGTGGTGGAGTAGTAATTCGTCTTCTACACTGTGACGTGAAGCATCCAGTTGTGCGTCTGCTACTAGAGATGCCAATGCTTTGTCCAGACCGGTCTTGTCCATGTACCATAGCCCCTTATGCCATGTGTCAGTCCCTAGTCGTCGTCGTCCTGTCCCCTTCTCTTAAAAAGTTACCGTAGGAATGTCAAAGAAATAATACAGTTTAGGTCAAGGATAATGTCACTAATAGATATAAGATTGACAGAAAAAGATGGAGGATGTAAACATTAGTGAGAGTGAGAAAAGGGGTGCATGCAATAGTATCTTTACCTATTATAGGTCTAGAGGTACCATCAGCAGTCTGTATGCTCTTCGATGTCGGTAGGTGAGTATAGTCCTGGAACACATCGCAGGACCCCGTGACATGGCAAGATGCCCCAGAGTCCATAATCCAACCTGGCTGATGGACAGATACAAGAGCACTCGCAGGTATACCTGTACTGGTTTGGGCAAAGCAAGTGATGTGATCTCCCGAGATAGATGACACCCCAGGAGTAACTTGACTGTCGTCCGAACCCAGCTTCGTGCCTCGTAACCTCGTGATGAACTTTCTCTCAAGAGGGGTTATTTTAGCCAATTGATTGTCTCCCCCTTCTTCCGCCAGATTTGCTTTGTGTCCTCTAAAATAATTTCCCCTTTACCAGCACATCCTTCTCTACCACCTCGACATCCTTCACGGCCTGGTCCGCGATCATTCGACTGACCTCGCAGGGGTTTTGGACAAAATCTGATATAATATTCCGAGTCACCACAGTTGTAACAAACACCGCCCATACAGGGAGGCTGATTAAAGGCGGCAAGGGCAGACTTTTCAATGGCAGCTTGCTCCCCCTGGAAGTAGCCCTTGTTGGACATCAAATTCAATTGAGCTTCTTCTTGTGCCATGGCAGCTTTGGCTTCTTCTAAGGTTTGAAGCGTGGGTTGTCCGAGTAGTACATTCCTTCTCTGCTCAAACATAGGATTGAGCCCCTTCAAGAACTTCATCATCCGCTGTCGTAAAATATATGCCAGGAATGTCTGAAAATACTTTGCAAACACTGGTTCGACTCATGCATATTCCATCCCAAGAGGATCATAGTGATCCAGATCAGACCAGTACTTCTTCAACATGGCTGCGTACTCAAAGATGGTACGTTCGGCTTAGGCCACCCTATCGAGTTTATCCCATAGTTGGAAGATCCGCATAGGATTGCCCTAGCCTGAGGTCATATCCTTCAAAGTCTGTCATATATTAGCAGCACCCTCTATCGCCTCTACATTGCCCGGCACCTGGTCGGTCAAGGAGGCTGTCAACCACGCAGCCACTACATTGTTGACAATCTCCCAATAGCAAACTCCTTTGAGGAGGGATCAGCGGGCACCTTGGTTTGGCCATTGACATAGACAACTAATCCACGTCCCTTCAACGTCCGTATCGCCTGTCACGACCATTTCAAGTAGTTGGACGTTCCTTCCAACTTTGTCTCCAGCTTTTCCAACTTTTCTTTTTCGTAGTGTGACGGATCCTGTAAGCACCCTGAATTTCGGGTTGATTTTTTTATTTTAATTTATTTTTCTGATTGTTTAGTTTCAATAAATAATTTATTCATTTTAATTATCTGTAAGTGTACTTTTCCTTGCCTTTGATATTTGGAGTGTCAGGTATGTTCAACTCTGGAAATCTTCTTCACGAGTTTTGGAGTGGACAGGATTACCTTCAGGATGGTATATAGTGTCCCACTCAAACTTGTTCCCTTGTGCTCTTTTTGCTTCGCAGAACTTCTGGTCGAATTAGACCATTTAATCATTAATTGACATTTCCACTCTTTTCCTTGATCATTATTAGCACGTTACCGTGACTTTTAATTTGGGAGCGCAAGACCAGTCAGTTTCTTAAAAACCAACTTCTTATGCATGATCTACTCGAGACGCTCTTTACCCATGACCTTCGTGTCCCACTCAGACACGCCATTTTGTGCTCCATTTGCTTCACACAACTTTTCTGACACGTGACCCAATTTTATTTCATCCCACGATGTCACATTCATTTTCTAACTTGATTTGTGGGTACCCTGTCGACCAAAACCTGTCAGCCCCAATTATGGATATGGCCCACATTGAGCCTACTATCCACATGTCACTTGTGTCCTATTTATTGGAATTCCCATGTGCTACTTATTTACTCATGACCATCAACACCTATTTTTAATTCATTTATTTAGCCATGTCTGATTTGATCCAATCCGGCTCCACCAAGTCCAGCCCAGCTTCGTGTTACCCTCCATTATGACACCCTCACTTTCCTCATCCAAAAATAATATTGAATACCATGTTTACCTATTTCACTATTTATTGGAATTTCTATTTATTTAAATTCCCATAGGAATGGCCATTTCCCTCTAATTAATCCTAGCCTTTGGATTATTCCATTTAATCCTCACCCTACACTTTTTTCCAACACTCACTCACAAATCCTCAACACCCCAGTCGGCCCCTTACTCCCAAGCTTCTTTTTCCCTTTCTCTCTCATTAACTATTCAGTCACATCATCTTCTCTCCCTATCCCACTTTATTCTTTTATTTTTCCCACACAACTAAAACAACACACAACAGCAGCAACCCTGGCTGAGCCCGACCTCCCCTCCACCTAGGCCAAGCTCGGACTAGCATCGCCGTCGGCCACCCTGGTCGGCCGTCGGCCACACCACCACCAGCCATCTCCTCCTCCTTCCTCCTCCCTTCAACACCACCATCAACACCATAGCAACCCGACCACCACCATCATCATCCTTCAAAACCGCCACCACTACTGCCTTAAACCACCTCGGCCACCACCCCTGCCTCGCCGGGCCAGGCCAGGCAGTGCGCCGCCGTACCTCGCTGGCAGGACAGCCGTGCGTAGCCACCAGCGGCATCAACAGCCGCTTGCGCACAAATTTAGCCGGAACAGCCTTGTGAAGCGCGTGCAGTGCCACCGCCGGCCACGCGCTGCCGTGGCCGTGCTCCCCCATTGCGGGCGAACTTTGGCGACCCCCTGGGTCCGCTGCTCCTTCTTCGGCGCGACGTATAGGTGATTCGTGCATTTCACACGAATTCCCGCCGTAACGCGCGCAAAATCAATTCCGTTTTGGTGCCCTATCGCAGCAACTTCGTGCACGTTTTCTCGGGAATCCGATCGTTGGAACGGCAATTTCTTCGCTCTGTCACAATCCCGGTATATCCATCTTCACTTCTGTCAATTTTCATCCGTTGATTTTATCGTTTGATAAATCAAAACCGACCACCAAGTTGACCGTTTAAATTGTATAAAATTTGGACAGTTTCGCGGGGCCAACTTTGTCAGCTTGTATCTCCTCCACCGCAGCTCTATTTGGCATGCTACCAGTTCCTGTGCGAAGCTGGTATAACCCTCTTACTATCCCTCCAGTTTTATTTCATTGTGAGCTTGTTTGATTGTCCGAATTCGTAATTTTCAACTTGTAAAATTCTATTTTTGAACACGGGACTCCAGATTTCATTTCTAACAACACCATTAGACTCGTGGCGTCGTTTTGGAATGTTTTCATATAAAATTTGTAAGATTTGGAGGACGTGGGCTATGGCACATTTTTTGGTGTAAAGTGGGTCCCACAGTCCGGATCAACGGAACTTTTTGACGTCGGCTCATCGAAATCCAATTTTGGATATACCGTTGAGTTTGTATCGTCATTTTGGACTCGTTGACATATAATTTGCTAGGTTTTGGTGGACATTGGATCGGACACGCATTTCTGTACAAATCGGACACCAATATCCGGGTCAACAGATCATTTTGAGATCGGCTCATCGGAATCCAATTTCGGATACACCATTGAGTTCGTATTGTCATTCTGGACTCGTTGACATGTAGTTTGCTGAGTTTTGAGAACTTTGGCTCCGGCACGTATTTCTGTGTAAACCGGAATTCCAAGTTCTGGTCAACGGACCAAATTGAGATCGGGTCAACGGAATCCAATTCTGGAGATACCGTTGGGTTCGTATCGTCAATCTAATTTCGTGGACATATAATTTGCTATATTTTATAGACTTGCTTTTTGCACATTTTTCGGTGCAAAACGGCTCCGACACGGACACCGTTTTGACCCGAAATTACCTTTTTGTCCTTGTATCCAAATTGGACCGATGTGTAGGCTATTCTAGCTAATTTGACCATTCTGGACATGTTGGCGATGTTTATTTCATCATCCGACAATGTTTGTTGATAATTTCTCTGAGTTAACCCTTTTTATAATTAATTAATAATTAATTCTTATAATGTTCGTATTTCGGGATTAGTATAACGAAACTGAGCTCAGTCAATTCCAGTGATCTCACATCGCTGAAATTGACAAGATGGACACGTGGATCACTATAATAAGATTATCAATTTTACCGTTGATCATCTCATCTCTATTTGTGTGTCGTAAGTTTCGATGTATGAATAACAAAGTATACTTTATATCTTTAATAATTAGACTAGATTTGACCCTGTTTGACCAGAGTTGACCAGTTGACCAAAATCAACTGTAAGTCAACACTTGACCTAGTTTGACTAAATTAGTAACCGGGGTTGACCTAGAGTTAATTTGACTTAGAAGAACCTAGGATAAAATAGATTGTTTGTAGAGATTCATTTATTACAACTTGAACACCTTGTAACCTATGTTGCTTTAAATAGGACTCTGTGGCTTCAGTTGGACCCCCTATACTTATCAGCTGTTCAGGTTATCGGACGAGTATATTCTCTGATCATTTCATATCCTGCTTAGAATTATTTCCTGTATTAAATTACTTTACTGGTTACTGTCACGTTGGTCACATGGATTGGTACTATATGGATCCCTTTTTGAGATGTTATCCTTAGGAAGTATTGGGTACTACATGTTCTGTGCGTTTCACTTACATGGCGTATCACTATGCTTCACTGGTTCTTTGATCACTTGTAACATATACTCTTATTATCACAGAGTCTCCTAGAATCTCTTATCCCATTTACTGGATATCCTGGAATCTCCTAGAATCCTCATTTATGGGCATCCATGTATCACCCTTCGGGGGCCTTTGCATGGAATCATAACATAACCTGGTTGGATCCTTGTGTATTGATTGGGGGTACGGGGGAGTAGAAGTAGACATGTGAATAATACCCAAGTAGTATCTTATCAGAATCTTTCCATAGTGTCTTATCAGAATCTCCTATGCCATTTACATGTCTATATTGTACTCTTACTCACTAGCCACTTCTAGTTCTCTATGTATAGTTGATATTTCTATAATAGTTCTCTCTCTGTTTACATACTACATTTCTTTCAGTACCTGTATCTTACTTTACTGCATGATTATATTTTCTAACCTGCTATGATCTGTTGAGATGCACTGTACTCGCTCTTGTCCTGACTGGACCTGTTGATAATTTTACAGATAGCCTGGAGGTTGCCTGCTAGCCTAGAGAAGACAAATAGAGGTTGTTTAGATAGTTATTTCAATTGTCTGGAGTTGTATTTACTTTAAGGATTATTGTATTTTGAGATTTGAGATGTATTTCTTGGTTTGTGTATTTTAGACACTTAGATTTCTCTCTCCTGTATCTCTTTTGGATTTCATACTTTATCTATCTTTATCATGCTCTACCTTAGATGTGATTGAGACGTATCTGCTATGTCACCCCCATTCGGGGAGTATAAACTGCTTAGCATTATATTGTTAGATGATGTGACCTAGGACAGCGTTCTACCGTCGACACTGCGACGTAGGCTGGGTGTTGTTACGTTCTCGTACCCTAACAGTGGGTGCGGGTCGTGACACGTTTTTAGTGGTGGCCTATGCAGGTTGAGTTTGTGTAGTGGTATTCGAACTAGAGTACCACTACAGCCTACAGTAGGATTAGGATATATTTTTGAAGGTACTCAACCACAGTTAGGATCCCTTGAGAGATTCCTGGGACGACCCTCGAGAATCTTATTTTAACTTCGATTTAAAAACTCTTTTTTCCTTGATTTGATTTATCTTTACTTTCTGTTGTTGAATTTGATTTTGATGGATTATGGTTGAATTTGAGTTTGTATTTATTGATTTTGATGGATGATTGTTTAATTTTGAATCTCGATGATAGCTGTTGCATCCGAGTTTGTATTTTGATGAATTTTTGTTCATTTTTGAATTTTGATGTTCGTTGATGAATTTGATTTGATTTTTGGGTATTCATTGTTGATTTAATTTAATTTTTGTCAAGATGAAATTATATGGGCTAGGTCATCTAAGTTATGGAAATCTAGTCTTCTACGGTCACATTAGTCAGCATGGTGAGGACATATAGTCTGACTTGGATATATTTTCGGGTGTGGAAATTTAAGTTTTTCGCAGCCAAGCTAGCGACATCGCGAAAATGTTAAATACCATGATTCTCGAGGTATGTGCATAAGTCAAGGACTCTGTGATTATCGTAGCCTTGCTTACTAGTATGACGAGGATTTAGAGTACCATGATTTTGGATAGACGCATATGATTATCAGATTATACCTTAAATGTTTTCGAACATGTTTTTTCTACTTTTGTCGCAGTCCTTCAAAAAGAAAAGAATTATTATTTGTTTTGTTTTGTTTTGCTTCTCATTATTTAACTTAGGGGTAGCTTTAGCTATTTTTATAAACCTTGTGTAACTTCTTGATATAGTTCTTCATAATACAATGAATCAATAATTTTGCTAGACCTTGTCTTGGATTTGATATTTTAGCACTGGGTTTCAAAATGGTTCCTTCTTTAAACAGATAAGCAGAACATATTTCATTGTTATTTCCTTCTTGCTATTATTCTCGTATTAAGTAATAATGATAATAAAACTGTCTTGATTTCATCAATCACCTACTTTGCAATTTTGGTAGGAATCTAAATGTTGCTCTTGATATAGAATTTGATTTTTATATTGGGACATGAGAATATAGATATAGTGGACACAGACACTTTGCCTGATACATATACATGCTACGCTTGATTTCCAACCTATCTAAATACATATTAATATGTTGTTGATGTCTAAATTGTCAGAACCCCAATATTTCTGGTTTCCTACTTTTCCAGTTTAAAGTCGTAATTAAATATAAATTTTATGTTATTAGTTATGTTTACATCACTGTACATGTATGTTATACATAGGGTTTCAATTCAAATTTTTTTGGTTGAATTTTGTGTTTGAATTTGTCCAATCTGAGACTGTGTGCATATTAACCCTTAATACTGAATTCCAAATGTTTAGTTCAATTTGTTGTTTTATTTTTTAAAATGTAATATTTAGAGATGTGTACATTGTTGTATATAGGGACATAATGTTAGGTTTCATATTCTTACATGTTAGGTTGTGATAAACATTGAGTTGGTTTTGATGTTCAAATTTTTTTAAAATTCTGAAAACTGAATACATGTTAAAATTTTTACATTAATTTCAAATGTTTAGTTCAATTTCAGATTTAACATGTAATATTGAACTGTATGCGTAGATAAATGTATGGATAGTATGTTAGGGTTTCATTTATATCATGTTAGAATGTATTGGGAGCATTGAGATTGGTTGTGATGTTTCAAAAACCCTAAAATCTGAAACTGCGTTATGTTCATATTACCCTGGTTTAAATGTTAGCTTATTTTCAGATTTTGTATGTAAATGCTGAACTAAAACTGGATTCAACCTTTCAATACTAAGCTATACCATGTACAAGGACACACACCCTAACTTAGTATACGCTGCCATGTAAACCTAACATTTTCCCTCTATGTTATGTTCATATACCTGTATAGATATATAGAGTTATGCATACATGTTATAATGTATATAGATACATAACTAAATCTCTACCTCTTTAGATATATATGTATATAGTTAGCCATGCATGTTATGAGTAAATAGGTTGTGTGTTGTAGATTGTTTAACCAATATGCCATGAGTAGTGTAACTAGATAGCTATTGTTTGAAACTCATATCCTTCTATACTCTTTCATGTATATTTCACATACACACACGAACTACATAACTTGTACATAATACTAGCTTTTCCCTCTCTAACGCTATATATATAAATGTATTGTGATTGGATTTCCATGCAATTGGCTTTCATTCTTTAACTTGTGATTTTGAGTTTTCTTTGAATAGTACCCCTTTATAGATAATTGGTAGTTATTTTTATTTATTTTGATAAGTACCAGTTTTCATATAGGATGGTAGACCGCCTTACAGTTTTGATGATTTGTTATTTCTGTAACTTTTCTAGTTTAGCACCCTAGATTGCTTGTGTGTTTTGATACCCTATGACCGTTTTGGTTAGCATGACTAGTATACCTAGATGAGACTTTTACTACCACCGTATGCCATGACCCCGTACGTCGTCCTTTTTAATCACATGATTTGTTTGAGTTCTGGGACTTTGATTGTGGGGGTTTGACCTAGGAGGAGTACAAACATTTTAATTTCGAGGACAAAATTTTTATAAGGTGTGTAGGATGTGAGCACCCTGAATTTCGGGTTGATTTTTTTATTTTTTATTTTATTTTTCTGATTGTTTAGTTTCAATAAATAATTTATTCTGTTTAATTATCTGTAAGTGTACTTTTTCGTGTCTTTGATATTTGGAGTGTCAGGGATGTTCAACTCTGAAAATCTTCTTCACGAGTTTTGGAGTGGACAGGATTACCTTCATGATGGTATATAGTGTCCCACTCAAACTTATTCCCGTATGCTCTTTTTGCTTCGCAGAACTTCTGGTCGAATTAGACCATTTGATCATTAATTGACTTTCTCACTCTTTTCCTTGATCATTATGAGCACGTTACCGTGACTTTTAATTTGGGAGCGCAAGACCAGTCAGTTTCTTGAAACCAACTTCTCATGCATAATCTACTCGAGACGCTCTCCATCCATGACCTTCGTGTCCCACTCAGACACGCCATTTTGTTTTCCATTTGCTTTACACAACTTTCCTGACACGTGACCCGATTTTATTTTACCCCACGGTGTCACATTCATTTTCCAACTTGATTTGTGGGTACCCTGTCGACCAAAACCTGTCAACCCCAATTATGAACATGGCCCACATTGAGCCTACTATCCGCATGCCACTTGTGTCCTATTTATTGGAATCCCCATGTGCTACTTATTTACTCATGGCCATCAACACCTATTTTTAATTCATTTATTTTGCCATGTCTGATTTTGATCCAATCCGGCTCCACCAAGTCCAGCCCAGCTTCGTGTTACCCTCCATCATGACACCCTCACTTTCCTCGTCCAAAAATAATATTGAATACCCTGTTTACCTATTTCACTATTTATTGGAATTTCTATTTATTTAAATCCCCATAGGAATGGCCATTTCCCTCTAATTAATCCTTGCCTTTGGATTATTCCATTTAATCCTCACCCTACACTTTTTTCCACTACTCACTCACAAATCCCCAACACCCCAGCCGACCCTAACTCCCAAGCTTCTTTTTCCCTCTCTCTCTTATTAACTATTCACTCACATCATCTTCTCTCTCTCTCTCTCCTACTCTATTCTTTTATTTTTCCCATACAACCAAAACAACACACAACAGCAGCAACCCTGGCCGAGCCCGACCTCCCCTCCACCTAGGCCGAGCTAGGCCCAGCCCCGCCGCCGGCCACCCTGGTCGGCCATCGGCCACGCCACCACCAGCCATCTCCTCCTCCTTCCTCCTCCCTTCAACACCACCATCAACACCATAGCAACCCGACCACCACCATCATCATCCTTCAAAACCGCCACTACCACTGCCTTAAACCACCTCGGCCACCGCCCCTGCCTCGCCGGGCAAGGCCAGGCAGTGCACCTCCGCTCCTCGCAGGCAGGACAGCCGTGTGTAGCCACCAGCGGCATCAACAGCCGCTTGTGCGCAAAGTTGGCCAGAACGGCCTTGTGGCGCGCGTGCAGCGCCGCCGTGGCCGTGGTCCCCCGCCGTGGGCAAACTCCGACGACCCCCCTGGGTCCGCTGCTCCTTCTTCGGCATGACGTATAGGCGATTCGTGCATTTCGCACGAATTACCGCCGTGACGCGCGCGAAATCAAGTCCGTTTTGGCGCCTTGTCGCAGCAACTTCATGCACATTTTCCCAAGAATTCGACCGTTGGATCGGTAATTTCTTTGCTCCGTCACAATCCGGTATATCCAACTTCACTCCTGTCAATTTTTATTCGTTGATTTTATCGTTTGAAACATCAAAACCAGCCACCAAGTTGACCGTTTAAATTGTATAAAATTTGGACAGTTTCACGGGGCCAACTTCGTCAGCTTGTATCTCCTCCACCGCAGCTCCATTTAACGTGCTACCAGTTCCTGTGCGAAGCTGGTATAACCCTCTTACTACCCCTACAGTTTCGTTTCATTGTGAGCTTGTTTGATTGGTTGAATTCGACGCCAAAGTTGGCCGTCCGAATTCGTAATTTCCAATTTGTAAAATTCTATTTTTGAACACGGGACTCCAGATTTTATTTCTGACAACACCATTAGACTCGTGGCGTCGTTCTGGCATGTTTTCATATAAAATTTGTTAGATTTGGGGAATGTGGGCCCTGGCACATTTTTCGGTGCAAAGTGGGTCCCACAGTCCGGGTTAACGGGACTTTTTGACGCCGGCTCATCGGAATCCAATTCTGGATATACCGTTGAGTTCGTATCGTCATTCTGGACTCGTTGACATATAATTTACTAGGTTTTGGTGGACATTGGATCGGACATGTATTTCGGTGCAAGTCGAATACCCTTATCCGGGTCAACAGGTCATTTTGAGATCGGCTCATCGGAATCCAATTCTGGATATACCATTGAGTTCGTATTATCATTCTGGACTCGTTGACATATAGTTTGCTGAGATTTGAGAACTTTGGCTCCGGCACGCATTTTCGTGCAAACCGAAATTCTAAGTTCTGGTCAACGGACCAAATTAAGATCGGGTCAACGAAATCCAATTCTGGAGATACCGTTGGGTTCGTATCGTCATTCTAGTTTCATGGACATATAATTTGCTATATTTTATAGACTTATTTTCTTGCACATTTTTCGGTGCAAAACAGCTCCGACACGGACACCGTTTTGATCCGAAATTACCTTTTTACCCTTGTGTCCAAATTGGACCGATGGGTAGGCTATCCTAGCTAATTTGACCATTCTGGACACGTTGACGATGTTTATTTTATCATCTGACAATGTTTGTTGATAATTTCTCTGAGTTAACCCTTTTTATAATTAATTAATAATTAATTCTTATAATGTTCGTATTTCGGGATTAGTACAACGAAACTGAGCTCAGTCAATTCCAGTGATCTCACATCGCTGAAATTGACAAGATGAACACGTGGACCACTATAATAAGATTATCAACTTTATCGTTGATCATCTCATCTCGATTTGTGTGTCGTAAGTTTCGACGTACGAAAAACGAAGTACACTTTATATCTTCAATAATGAGACTAGATTTGACCCTGTTTGACCAGAGTTGACTAGTTGACCAAAAATCAACTGTAAGTCAACACTTGACTTAGTTTGACTAAATTAGTGACCGGAGTTGACCTAGAGTTAATTTGACTTAGAAGAACCTAGGATAAAATAGATTGTTTGTAGAGATTCATTTATTACAACTTGAACACCTTGTAACCTGTGTTGCTTTAAATAGGACTCTGTGGCTTCAGTTGGACCCCCTATACTTATCAGCTGTTCAGGTTATCAGGCGAGTACATTCTCTGATCATTTCATATCCTGCTTAGAATTATTTTCTGTATTAAATTACTTTACTGGTTACTGTCACGTTGGTCACACGGATTGGTACTATATGGATTCCTTCTTGAGATGTTATCCTTAGGGAGCATCGGGTACTACATGTTCTGTGTGTTTCACTTATATGGCTTATCACTATGCTTCACTGGTTCTTTGATCACTTGTGACATATACTCTTATGATCACAGAGCCTCCTAAAATCTCTTATCCTATTTACTGGGTATCCTGGAATCTCCTAGAATCCTCATTTATGGGCATCCATGTATCATCCTTCGGGGGCCTTTGCATGGAATCATAACATAACCTGGTTGGATCCTTGTATATTGATTGGGGGTACGGAGGAGTAGAAGTAAACATGTGAATAATACCCAAGTAGTATCTTATCAGAATCTTTCCATAGTGTCTTATCAGAATCTCCTATGCTATTTACATGTCTATATTGTACTCTGACTCACTAGCCACTGTTAGTTCTCTATGTATAGTTGATATTTCTATTACAGTTCTCTTTATGTTTACATACTGCATTTCTTTCAGTACCTGTACCTTACTTTACTGCATGATTATATTTTCTAACCTGCTATGATCTGTTGAAATGTACTGTACTCGCTCCTGTCCTGACTGGACCTGTTGATAAATTTTACAGATAGCCTGAAGGTTGCCTGCTAGCCTAGAGGAGACACATTAGAGGTTGTTTAGATAGTTATTTCAATTGTCTGGAGTTGTATTTACTTTAAGGATTACTGTATTTTGAGATTTGAGATGTATTTTTGGGTTTGTGTATTTTAGACACTTAGATTTCTCTCTCCTGTATCTCTTTTGGATTTTATGTTTTATCTATCTTTATCATGCTCTACCTTAGATGTGATTGAGACTGTATCTGCTATGTCACCTCCATTCGGGGAGTATAAACTGCTTAGCATTATATTGTTAGATGATGTGACCTAGGACAGCGTTCTACCGCCGATACTGCGGCGTAGGCTGGGCATTGTTACGTTCTCGTACCCTAACAGTGGGTGCGGGTCGTGACAGATCCACATCAGCATGGGTCACACTACGGGTCGCCTTGGTCAATTTCTTCGACAAGATATCATCAACCAAGGCCTTCATCTCTTGTGCTGTCAGTTTTCCAGCGATCGAATCTATGGCCTCTCCAACTGTATCTCTAGTCGTCGTATTTGTCGTCGGCTGCTAAATGCTAGTCGTCGTCTTCGTCGGCATCTTCGTCGTCTTCTACTTTACGAATACGCTATAAACATGGCCAACACCGGTGCGCTCATGTAAAGTGAACACGTCAGGACACAGGAGAAAACACGATTATTCTCCGTGTAGATACCGATGTGAAGATCGGGGAAGGAAAAATAAATAAAGCATTTGTTCATTCTAGACGGTGTAATCTAGGAACAGAGATGGTGCAAATAAAGCATTTGATATCCCTCTGTCTTTGAAATACACCTTTTTTACAAAAAAAATACACTTTCTCAATCAAAACAAAGCAACAAACATCAGATCATGTAGCATCTCAAAACCATAAATATCCAAATAGCAAAACATCGGATTCTTCGTCTTGTCGGCCTTCTGCGCCTTTGGGGGCTGGTGGAGCCGGGGGGCTGGTAAAGCCGGCACGCGCGAGCGATCCGGGGGGGCTGGTGGAGCCCGGAGGGCAGTCCGGGGGGGGTGCTACTGGAGCCGGGGGAGGGGAGGGGAAAATTTTTTTGGGGGTGAGAGGGAAAGGGGTGGATGGTTATGGCTCTGATACCATGTAGAAATAAATAATTGATGATTTTTATTAATGGACTACTGCCCCTATTTATAGTGGGTCTAAACCCTCTTCACAATACATCTTCCAATGTGGGACTAAAGTCCCTTATTGGTTCTCAACGGAAACATAAAAATTAAACGTAAAAGTTGTCCCCGAAGTTTGTGAATTATGAGGCGCATAAGGATTGCTAATTGAAATTTTCATGTAATTAAGTTCTTTTATGCATTTTATAAACTAAGCACATTTTTGTGTATTTATAACACCATTCTCCAATTTTCCAGCATCGTAGTACTTATGTGGCCCCACAATCTCAAGGGTATAGTGCAAGTAGCATCCAACAATAGGGAGTGTATAGACAAGGTGCTTAAGAAGTGGAATGCTTCACTATATCCTTTGATATGAAAAAGAGTCTTTTATGCATGATCTATTTATATCATTTTTCCTTCTTTCAGACAAAAACAAACACTCTTCATGATTCTACATTTGAAAGCTACACAATCAGATTGTTTACAAGTATTTAGCATAGGTTTACAGCAGAATTGAGCCAAGGGTATAAAAGAATTATTTTAGTTTGTATCATATCTTGCTTAGTTTGCATTAATGGCAATATTTCATAATTCATTTGTTATTTCTTCTCCTTTATGTATCTGCTAGTTCTGTATCATATCTTGCTACTATGGCATTCATGGCAATATTTCATAGTTCACTTGGTTTCTACTCTCCTCTTCGTGTCGAATTTGTATACATGGTCAGAAGAAACTTCTCCCCTATGTAATATTGACACCAGTTGCAGCTGCCCATGTCCTAGTCATGCAAGTCTAATTTTTTTTTTATTGATATCCGTTGTATTTTATGTTGTGACAGATGGCCCTATATGAAGGTGAGAAAGGTTGCAGTTGTTGGGTAATCCATGGCTCATTCTTCCGAAGATTTTGATTTGCTTATATGGGTCTATAAACTTGAAGGATTTTTTCCAATTTTTTTGTTGTTGCTTTTTTTGGGTTTTTTCTTTAATTTTTTGAAGAAACTAACTTCATTTGGTATCTTCTTTTTGAATTATATGATGTACTTGAAAACCAGTATTCTATGAAATAAAGCAACTTATCCATGAAAATGAAATAACTTCCAGGGAACTATATGTGTCTGAAGGAGAGGAGTATTTTAATTTTCTAATTTAAGTTTGTACTCAATCTTCTGGTTTGCAGGTACATTTGTAATTTGAAAAAATGGTGCAACTCAATATGTTCAATTGTGGCTTCGTCAAAGTTAGAATTTTGTATAACTAGAACGTTCTAAATGGAGGCGCTAGTGGTCTTTGCAATGTAGTTTGCAACATCGTTTATATTGTCATCCGTTGCATTACTACTACAAAAATTGTTAACAATGATACTTTATAGATGACCCTCATATGAAAATGTCATTAATAATAAAGACATATTTATTATGATGAATGGTTGTGTTCTCCATTTATGGATAAAGACATATTTTAGTCGTGGCTTCTAACACAATTTTTATGATTATGGACAGGAAAGTATGCTAACTGAAGAAGTTTTGGCAAAAGGAGATGCATTGTTTTCATCAGTTAGGTGTAGCAAGGAAAATGATCACCGGTCAAGATTGTAATGGGAATTTGTCAAAAAAAATTGCTACCTAAAATAGCATTTGTAAACAAGTTGATTATTTGTATGAACATAGCATTTGTTTTGTACATTGTTGTGCTGATAAATTGATTTCCACTTGGTTGCTGGATAACTTGCTATAGTTGCTACCTGAAGGAAATTGTAATTTCTACTTGCAACTGATTAGATGTTATTAATACACTTTATGCACATAAATTGTAATCTCTAACGGCACCAGCTGCAGCACCTCCATTTAGAACCTTATGTTGCAAACTACGTTACAAAGTTAAGGTAAGATCATAATATAACTAATATGTATTATTGGAGTCCAGTCTGGATTTGGTAACAGTAAATTTTGGAGCCCAAATATGGTAACAGATTTGATTTGATATGATTTGGATATCTACATTAAATATCTGATTTGATGAGATATACAAGTTTGTATCAAATATTTAATTTGACCATATATGGGCGTCCATAATTGGTGGTTGGATATAATCTACACTGTTGGTTGTTGTTGGACGGTCAGATCTGATAGTGGGCTACTTTTAGTGTTTTATAATCCTAAAATTAGGTTTAGGGGATTGAACCTAATGAACAAAACTGCATAATATGATCATAAAATAAGCAGTTTGTATATGGTTGCAACCATCAGGTAAAGAACAACTATCAAGGTATGTGCTGCAAATCATGAAATACGATCAGAGGAAACAGACTATAAGTGCACATATATGCTTCCATTTGGAATAAAGTACTATAACAATAGGTAGTGATATATAGAGTTGATCTTTCTAGAGAAAGTCCAGGGCATTTATAAAGTGTTTTAGCTCCTCATTTCAAGAATTTGGATGAGTAGCAAGGCCTTCAACACCACAAGTCGAGTAATTTGTGTTGGCAAGAAACAACAGTTACACGGATAAATGTCCAGGTCAGTGTGGTTGTTCCCTTCAGCTCAAACAACAGCATCAAGTATGCACATGAGGAATCATTAGTATACATCAAGTAGGACAACCCTCATAAAACCAAGTCAAACAAAGCACACAAAAAACTCAACACATAGACAAACAGAAAAAAGAACTCAAACAAATACTACACAACAGAATTAGAACATTCAAGATAATAAAACACTTTCGTATGTTTACATTGAAGAAAATTACATTTTCTTTTCATGGAACACATGTTCATAAACTACATCACTTAAACTGTGTTAGAGGATCAAACCAATTACAAGTTCAAGATTCAAGCTTATCAATTCAAACTTCCAACTCATCCATCTCAATCATCATGGATAGAGGATATTCCATGATTATATTATTGTTATCTTAGATTATTTTGTTCTGTCTTTAGTGTTATTAAATTTCTTATAAATAAGAAGGTCATCCATGTAATACTTGTGGTGAGGTTTTTGCCCACCTCCATACAGTGAGATTTCCACCAACCTGTTTTTTCACCTTCTTCAAGATATCATTACAAACCCCATCTAAACTCACATGTAAATTCAAATTGTATGAAGTAGAAATAGTGGAGGACGTAACATCATCAATTAGGGTTTTATAAATGGTTAGTACCTCCACAACCGAAACATACATCCCCGTATGAAGCAGAACTAGTGGAGGACGTAACATCATCAATTAAACCATTGAAATAAATTACATTAGAACTGCATGTGTAAAATTGTTGCTTTCTACTCAAAGTCTGGTACCTTTAGAATGGTTGTGTTAAATGGTTCCCCTCTGTCGACAATCGCTGCCATGGACTCCCGGAAGACTCCCCGGGAGTCGTGTCTGCATTTGTATCTAGTATCGTTGCACTCTTGTTGTATATTAAGCTAACGAGCAAGGAGGCATGGATTTATGGGCATTGAAAGCTGTTTATCAAGAGTTCAAGATGACACATAGAAAGCTATTTATGGGCATAACTTTTTACCCGGGATTTCTAATCCGGATGTTTTATTCAAAAACTGCAAAAGCAGCTCAAAGATGTTGATCAACTGTTCACAGCACCAAAGCTTGGTAGCACGCTGATAATATCGGCATGAACTATTTTTGCACATCGTGCAGGGCACAAGGGTGGCAGATGAGATGCGGTTTTATGAGCCTCGCAAGGTGGTTGGCAAGTTAATGGAGAGTAATCGCGATGAATTTGGAGGTGGAGGAGGAGGAGACTGGAGGCTCTATTAATTCACCGTCATATGTTCGCACCAAACCTTCATCTATAAAAATAACTCTAGCTTGTTAGCGACAATATCGATCATCCACTTCTCCTCAGTTGATTCTTGCACTCACTGTCCAATGGCTGCTTCCTCCTCCAAATCCGGCACCCTTCTCCCCCTCGTCCTCTGCCTATTGGTCGTCCTGTCCTTGGCCCAGGTAACAATGGTCTGCGGACGAAAGGCTCCCGTGGCAACTCCCGACAAGAAACAGACCGACTGCCTCGACGTGGCCGAGGGCACGGTTATGATCCCAGGCATGGGGCGCACTGTGATTGGTGGCAGCCATGAGCTGCCTTCCATTGGCGGATTGGACAACAGCGGACCGGCTGCAGCAAACAGCCAGTACATCCCCGGGGCCGATGACACGTTCGTGCCCAACCCCGGCTTCGAGGTCCCCAATCCGTTCCGAGGATCGGTTCCTTGAGTTATAAAAGCTCCATGCATGCGCATCAGCTAGCAAATAGATATCATGAGTATTCGTATAGTGTAACTGTGTTCCGATGGAGCTAGCTGGCTGCTTGAGCAACCGATTGATGGTTTTGTAGTATGAGCTGTTTGCTTGGATGAATAATAATCTAGGGTACATGGCTGGCCGCTCCGGTATATGGTGGTTTGTACTACCACCAGGTAATGCTGTAGAAGCCCAAGAGGGACCCTAGTCGACAATATCTAGGTGTGGCTTTAATTGTGCAACTGTATTATGGTTGCTTGTAGTATGATTGCTTCTTGTTGAAGATTGGGTTATCATTGTTTGTGATTTTTACAAGAGGTTGTAGTCCAATTTTTTGTATGTTCCTTTTTCAATTTCTTGATAGCTAGACCTTGAGTAAAAGAATCTGTCAATTTATTACTTAGTCTTCACATGCATTATTGTGACATCCAATATCAATTGTCCCACAAGTTCATGTCTTAGACTTATATCTCTAGTTTTGCCATGTAAGTACTATTATATGCTCTTGATATAGTAGCTTGGTCGTCCTTACTTATCTCCGCCATCTTCCTTCCTTGAGACATTCTTTGGTTGAATGTACTGCATCTCTATTTCTTCATTGAACGTTCCAGGCCTATACCTATCTCCCCACGAGATTGGAGCATTGCGCGCTGGACAACTTGTAAGGAGCAGTGGACCTTTGTGTTGGGAAAGAAGCGCGAAAACCTTTTCCCAAACCAGATAGTACCTGCGAGAGAACCGAGCAATACAACGCACGAACCAAACAGCAAAACACAATCCACGCAGACACAGAAAATTTTTGACGTGAAAAATTCTTGCGAAAAAAAAAAAATCACGGAACGATCGGAGTCCAACCCTTAAGAATTCTCCTGTAAGGCATGAACAAATCCTAATTATTCACACAACATGATCCCACCGCCTACCCGATGTGGGACTAAATTACCAACTCCATTGTCATCCCCCCATTTGAGAGCTACAGCGGAAACGAGATACAATCCAACAATCTCCACCTTAGCTCGTTTCTGTTGACCGAGCAACCTAGCACATTCGGCTACCTTTTGTTCATTTCCGCTAGCCGAGCATCCTTGCTCGTTCCCGCTAACCGAACAACCTTAGCACACTCCGACTACCTTTGCTCATTCCGTCAGCCGAGCACCTAGGAGATCCAACATATTGTCAACATATTGTCATCTCGATCCGTTCGACCACAGAACCAAACTTGACACGTTCATCCACACCACCATTGTGTGCCAACCACAACGTTTTGCTCCACTTTGGGCTCATCAAACCCACCTTTGAAGCCAATTCGTGTAGTTGATGCTCCTACTCCACCTTGAGAAGTAGGAGTCTATCTCCAGTAAGCACCGGAGTATACCTCCACTAAAAAAAGACAAAGAACACCTGACATGAAAACAAACGTCTACAGACACTTATTTCATTGAAACCTTATCAAGCTAAAAAGAGTCGACGGACTCTTTTAGTTTTCTCAGACACCAAGGCAGATTGCCTCCACGATCAGTGCCTGCTACTCCTGGCGTAGTCTCTTTAGTCTTTTTTTTAGTTGCATAACATTAAGATTAAGTAGTAAACATTTTACACTAGGTCCCACCTCCTTTTGATTTATCCTTCATTTCGGCCTCTCATCTTTCTCTCTTGTCCAGGCGAAGAGATTCAACCATACACTGGTATGGGGACTCAGTGGGATGCGTATTTATCTGTAGCTTTCTTCAGTACTCCAGGCTTTATTTATCTGTAGCTTTCTTCAGTACTCCAGGCTTTATTTGCCCTTCTTGGTTTTCAAAAGCACCAGAGATAACTCCTCCAGGGTCTCATAGCATGAAGTCAGGTAGCCTTACGGTCAAAGATTGAGGTTTAGTCAGCTCAGTAGTTCTAGCCTTGAACGAATGGTAAGATTGTGTTGGCATATGTAGATGACATGCAAAGAAAGAAAGTAAACCAAGCCGATGACGATTATACACATGAATATTTAGCACAATCTGTCTCGAACCAATAGAGCCGTCCAAACCAGTCCCGTAACCATGGACTCTGATACCACTTGTTGTGAACGCGGTGTCCCGAATCAGAGTTGGCCCATGAGGTACGATATTAATTGGGCCCATACGCCTTAAAAGAGAATTATCCTGTAAGGTCTGAATCAATTCCAATTATTCTCACCACATGATCCCACCGCCTACCCGATGTGGGACTAAATTACCAACTCCATTGTTACCCCATTTGAACACTACACCGGAAACGAGATATAATCCAACACATTTTACCCGAGAATTCTAATCAGGATGTTTTGTCCAAAACTGCAAAAGAAGCTCAAAGAAGTTGATCAACTGTTCACAGCACCAAAGCTGGGTAGTTCACTGATATTACAGGCATCCATGACATTTCTAGAAACAATTTCCCGTTCCTGCTACATTCTAGCAGTAAGCAAGCTCTCTTCCATCAAATTGAATGTATTTATGATGTAAATGAAGTTACAGCACTCTTATGGGGTTTCATGACACATGTGGGCTTGAACTATATTTGCACATCGTGCAGGCACACTGGTGGCAGATGATAATGCGGTTTTATGAGCCTCGCAAGGTGGTTGGCAAGTTAACGGAGAGTAGCCGCGATGAATTTGGAAGTGGAGTCGATGGAGACGGCTACTTAATTCGCATTATTTGAGCAATGCTACCGCACCCTTAATTTCTTTGATCAAGAGTCTGCCTAATTTTACGAAGTAAAATATATACACATACATATCCAACTCAGAGTGACGCAAGAGGAAAAACCAAAACCTGCAAAGGCTCTATTAACTCACCGTCATATGTACACCAAACCTTCATCTATAAAAATAACTCTAGCTTCTTAGCGACAATATCCATCATCCACCTCTCAGTTGATTCTTGCACTCACTATCCAATGGCTGCTTCCTCCTCCAAATCCGGCACTGGCCTCCCCCTCCTCCTCTGCCTCTTGGTCGTCCTGTCCTTAGCCCACGTAACGATGGTCTGGGGACGAAAGGGTCCCGTGGCAACACCCGACAAGAAACAGACCGAGTGCGTCGACGTGGCCGAGGGCACAGTTATGATCCCTGGCATCGGGCGCACGGTGATTGGTGGCAGCCATGGGCTGCCTTCCATCGGTGGATTGGACAACAGCGGACCGGCTGCAGTTAACGGCCAGTACATCCCCGGGGCGGATGACACGTTCGTGCCCAACCCCGGTTTCGAGGTCCCCAATCCGTTCCGAGGATCGGTTCCTTGAGTTATGAAAGTTCCTTGCATGCGCATCAGCTAGCAGATAGAGATCATGAGTTTCCATGGAGCTAGCTAGCTACCTAGCTGCTTGAGGAACCGATTGATGGTTTTGTAGTGTAAGTTGTTTGCTTGGACGAATAATAATCTAGGGGGGGCTGGCCGCTCCGGTATGGTAATTCGGCTGCGGATCTTAGGTTTGTACTACCACCAGGTAATGCTGTAGAAGCCCAAGAGGGACCCTAGTCGACAATATCTAGGTGTGGCGTTAATTGTGCAACTGTAATATGGTTGCTTGTTTGAATGTTGCTTGTTGAAGGTTGGGTTATCTTTGTTTGTGATTTTTACAAGAGGTTGTAGTCCAATTTTTTGGATGTTCCTTTTTCTATTTCTTGATAGACCTTTAGTAAAAGAATCTGTCAAATTATTGCTTAGGCTTCACATACATTATTGTGACATCCAATATCAATTGTTGCACAAGTTCTTGACTTAGACTTATATCTCTAGTTTTCCCATGTAAGTACTATTATATGCTCTTGATATAGTAGCTTGGCCGTCCTTAGTTATCTCCGCCACCTTTCTTCCCTGGACATTCTTTGGTTGAATGTACCGCATCTCTATTTCTTCATTGAAACGAGATAGGAGCATTGCTGGACAACTTTGGGTTTCAGACTAGACGCAACATGACCGTTGGTTGCTTAGAAGGGCCAGTCCTACCCCTCGACGGAAGGCTGGGCTGTGAGAAACCTATCTTGACAACTCCGGCGAGCTAGTTGGGAGACCTCCCTTTCCAACTCCTCTCGATGGTTGTCCAGCCATCTTCGCTTATGTGCTATCGTTGTTCAGAGAGAGCGGAGGGGAAGGACGAGTAACAGTCTGGGAGGCAACACAAGAGGTGGAAATGGGGGGAGGGTGATTGGGGACGCAAAAGAAGGCACGAAAATTCCTATGCCAGACTCTAATATAACACAAGAGGTGGAAATGGGGGGAGGGTGATTGGGGACGCAAAAGAAGGCACGAAAATTCCTATGCCAGACTCTAATATATCTTATATTTTTGCATCACTGGAGTCGTGGCTCGATCCTGAGACCGTTCATCACCTAGCCTCCCCCTCAATCTTATTCCTTTCCTCATTGACCACCAGGGTCCTCAATCTTATTCTTTTCCTCATTGACCACTAGGATCTTGAGTTTTATATATATATATATATATATATATATATATATATATATATATATATATATATATATATAGGCACACACACACACCATTGTATATATGATTAATGTCAAAAAGTAATGTTATTTATACCTCCAAATTATCCCTCCAATCTATTCCTCCTTATGTAGCACCTAACGTGACATGTTAAATAACATTATATGACATCTAACATGGCAGCTGACATATCATATTTTAATCAAAAAAATTAATTATCCAAAAAAAATTAATGTCAATATTAATGTTAATTATGACGTTAATGTTAATATTAATATTAATATTAATAATATTAATATTAATATTAATATTAATGTTAATATTAATATTAATTTTATCATTTATCTGAATTTATTAATATTATTTTAAATTTTAAATTTTGTCACCTCATGTCTCACATTGATACCCACGTTAGCTGCAATGTATGGAGGGATAGAATGGAGGGACAATTTGGAGGTGCAAATAGCATTATTCAATGAGCTCATGTATTTCTTCTCCTTTTTTTCATACAAAAATTAACTCGCGCTCCTGATCTTGCAAGTTGTACTCCAATCTTTTACATTACTTCAGCATCATTCTTTTTTTTTTTCTTTTCTTTTTTAAGAGAACAAAAGTCTTTATTGAACTAGTAGGAGCCTAAGCTCAAAGATGGCGCCGGGAGATAGCCCGACGACCTACAAAAGTATATGTACCAGGCCAGAGGCCTGGCCAAATAAAAGAACAAACTATCCTCCCCGGAGATTTCGGGGGTAACAAAGGAAAAATAAAACTATCCACCCAGGAGAACCCAGGGGTACACAAAAGCTAAATAAGACCAAAATAAGAATCCCCCCTAACGACCAGATAGGCCCTTAAGCAGGGCGTTGCTGGCCTCCGAAGGTAGTTCGGAGCTGTGGGCGAAGATCTGATCGATTCTGGATTCAAGTGCCAGAGACGCCAGAGCTTTGGCCACGCCATTAGTAGTAGGAGGAATATGTACAATGGCGGTGTTCAACCCTATCAATTGTGTTCGACCCTATCAATTGTTAGATGTTGCGGATCTTGTATCTGAGAGCCCATGGAGGTTTGAATTTATTGGCAATGATGTTGGTGAGAAGTTTGGAGGATGTTTCGATTTCACTGTACTGGATATTCTGAACATTACACCAGTGAATCATCTTGAAAAGAGCGTCGATTTTCGGAAGAGTGCTGGTAGTATCTGTCATGAAAAGGGAGAAGGCATATAGAAGGGAGCCATTGTTGTCTCTGATGATACCGCCACACGCAATTCCCGCTAAATATTCGATTTTCGCCGCCATGTTCAGCTTCTGACCCGTCTCCGGAGCCACCCATTTTGCGTTGATCCCCCGGACGTCAGGATTAGGCGTGAACGAACGTCCCAAGCCGTCCGTTCCCAAATTATGTGCCGAGAAGGCATGTTGAAGCTGAGTAGTAACCTGTCGGATAATGTCCTGGTAGTTTCTCTGCCCATCACTAAAAATAACATAGTTCCTTTGCTTCCAGATCTCCCTTAATCCAGATGCGAAGATAATGTTCCTGCTGATGACCGTCGAGTTGGAGAGGGAAGAGGGAGAAGAGTTCAGAAGCCATACCTGAGCAATTTGATCGATCGAGGAGTGCGAGGTGGGGAGATTGAACTTGTTACCGAAGTGGAGCCAAACCTTCTGAGTCGTCTCTCCCAAGACGAACATATGATCATTCGTTTCAATGTCCGGGTTAGCACAACACACACATCTCGAAGCGAGATTGATCCCCATGGAAATAAGTATGGCCCCTACAGGAATAGCGTTTCTGCGAAGACGCCAAAGGAAGGTGCCTATGCGCGGCTGAATGTACTTGTTCCAGCAAAATTTACTCCATGAATCGATTGGATTTCTCCTGCGGTGGTGGTTCCAGTAAGATTTAGTAGAGAACTCTCCGTGGCGGTCAGGAGTCCAAACCATCATGTCCTTCCCATTGTTGAGAATAATTCCGTCCAGGCAAGCATTTGCTTCAACAGACAGGAAACTCTGAATATTAACCTCCGCCGCCAAGGGTATTCGCATCATAGGTGAGGCCATCACCTGATGGATGAAAGGATTGTAGATGAACTCGGACGGTTTGGGGATAGATGTGTCGCACCAGTTCTGACCCCAGATAGGTATGTTGTCACGGCCCAGATCCCATTGGAAGTTGGAGTAAACATTGCGAAAAATCTTCATCATAGATCGCCATAGTGGGGATAGGGAGTAGGGTAGGGAGTATTCGGGAGCAGCCAAATCCCCATACTTCCTGATCATGTATTGGGCCCACACCGACTCGCCTTGAATCACCGTCCAGCATCTTTTAGCATGTAAAGCAGTCATCACCTGGTCAAGTGATCTAATGCCAAGCCCTCCTTCATCCATCGGATGACACACATTGCTCCATGAAATCCATCTGGTCCAGTGTTGATCTTTAGAGTTCCAGAGGAAGGCTGTCATCAGTTTCTCTAACTTCTTGAGAAGTTTGTTGGGGGCTTTGATGACTGGCAGGGCGTGAATAGGAAGTGCAGTAAGCACACTTTTGAGGAGGGTAATCTTCCCCCCGAAGGACAGCAGTCTTCCTCTCCATCCCGAGATCCTTTTCTCAAATTTCTCAATCATGTTGAAGATGTGATCCTTCTAGGAGACGATGAGCGCCGATTTATCCATATTTATCTCCTGACCCGAGGTGATCGAGTAGTCCTGAAACGTCTTCAGAAGAGTGCCGATACTGACGATGCCCCCGTTGAGGAATATGAGGCTGTCGTCCGCATAGAAGAGATGAGATATGGGAAGACTATCTCTACGCCCAGAGAAGTACTTGATGTGGCCATGGAGGCAAAGATTAGAAATTTTTCTGCTAAGGGCATCATGAGCTATAATAAATTAGGCAGGGGAAATGGGGTCATCATGTCTCAGACCTCTAGCAGAGTGGAAGAATCCTCCCGTTTTCCGGTTGATGTAGACAGAATACCAGCAATTAGAAATATTTCTAAAGATGAGGTCGATCAATGTCTGGCAGAAGCCGAATTGACGCATGACTCGGATCGGGAATCTCCAGCTGACCTTGTCATAAGCTTTAGACATGCCAAGCTTAATCGCTACATTACCGCCGGTGATGTTGTTGTCAATGGTCCCAATGACTTCGTGTGCCAGACTAATATTCTCATGAATGCTACGGCCTCTGACGAAACCCGATTGCTCCCTGGAAATAATGAATGGGAGGACTCCCGCAAGCCTTTCTGCCAAAATTTTGGAGATAATTTTGTGGGAGAAGTTACTAAGGCTGATAGGTCTGAAATCCTGGATATCCGCGGGCTTGGACGTCTTGGGGGTGAGAACCATATTAGCCGAAGTAATGCCTTTGGAAAGTTGGATTCCTAAAAAAGAAATCCTTGATAGCAGCCATAAGGTCATGTTTAATGATATGCCAACATTTAGAATAAAAAACTCCTGTGAAACCATCCGGGCCCGGGACTCCCTGCGGCTTCAGCATCATTCACTTCGCATTGTTTTGTGGTTTCTGATGGAAGCATGCATGTATACCAAAAATAGAACGAATTCTGAGATATAAAGTTCAAGAATTGTTGTTTTCTTCTCATGTATTGTTCGGATGGTGTGGCTCCATATGTGCAGTTGTCCTTTTTCTTTTTACCCCTCTGGGAAGTTGAATTGATCGTTGAAGAAACTCTGGGACGTTGATCCATCCATTTGGCACAACCCTGACTCGTTCTGTTGTATTTCCCTTGTAAACTTCGAGCAACAGTTAGAGGAAGTTCTCAAAGAACAAAATCTTCCTCCCTATAAATATTGGAATGATGAAAATAATTGAGCCGAACAATCAAGTTTGAGCTCCTAAAACAGCAGGCGATGATGCTCCAGAACAGCACCGTGCTGGGTCCTGCAGCCGATGTGCAGAGACTACGCAGGTCAACTGCCAATCAGGTTACTCGCTACAAAGCTGACCTCCAGCCCAGGAAGTGTTAGCTATTGCTCAGTTGGCTGAGAGCAAAAGCTCAACCTCAAGCCTATTTTAGTCCCACATCGGCTGGTCAAGTAAAAAGAAGTGTGTATATATTACTACTCCCTCAATAGCTTCATTGAAAGTTGTGTGTGGGAGCTCCATGGACCACACGCGCGCACCGCCGCCGCCCGGCCCGTTTCGGTTCGGTTCGCGTAACGAGTGCAGTCACGTGCCCACATCTGTGGGGCGCCGAATGCTGATCCGATTTTTTCTTCGGGTTCGGGCTGAGACCCAAAAATATTTTTTGCTCCTATCAATTTTTTCTGACCGTTACAGTCATTAAATTTCTTAAAACGTCTACTATTCAATTTGCGTCCAGATTCATTGAACCACGTTTTTTGTATTTTCTATCACTTTGTAACGTTAAAATATTATTGTTCATTATTTCTGAACGTTACAAAGAGCCACCATCAGCCTATATAAATCCGTTCTTCTTTCTCTTCCAAGACAGAAAATTCTCCTCTACAAAAACTCTCTCGAATTTCTCGTTGCTCTCGGAAATCAGTTCTTCGTTGTTGCTCTGGGCAGAGCTAAGTCGGGGTCATCCTCTCCAAGTCGTGTGCGGCAAAGAGATTCCGCCGACACGACTTAGTTCCGTCCAGAGCGACAACAAAGAACAGCAGCGATTCGAGAAGATGAAAATTGCAGAGAGTTTAGAGAGAGGAAGTAATTTTCTGTGTACTTTGGAGAAGAAGGATGTATATATAGGCTGGTGAAAAAAGGTTACCAACGGATAGGAAAATAATGACCATTAAATTGGACGTTCATATATACAGCAGTACAAGGTTCATTGAACCTGGATGGAATTTAAAATCCAACCGTTACAAAAAATAAATGAGTGGTAACGGTCAGAGAAAAAAAATCTTTAGGGTCTCAGCCCGAACCCAGAGTGAAAATTGAATCGGCATTCGTACCCGGGCCGGGCTGCGGCGGCGGCGTGCACGTGTGGCCCATAGGGCTCCCACACAAATCTTTTAATGAAGCAAAGAGGGAGAGGGGAATAAATACACAATGAAGGCCAAGCACTTGGCCGATGTGGGACTAAAAGGATAAAGGGATTTAGCTTTTGAGCAAAGCACAGCTTACATATAGATAGCTGAGTTGCAACCAATCTTGTCCGGAAAAAAAAAAAACTGCCATCAAAAGAATTTTCTGAAATATGATCAAATTTAACCACCCTCATGCAAATCCAAGAGCACATAGAGGAAGAGGTCGAGGTCTGCTCGGGAGAATCCAAAGTACCGCATCATGGCTTCGGCTGCATTGTGTGATTTTGTCAGACCACAATTGATGGTCAAGAAAGCCTGAGTTCATGGAATAGAGAGCTGCTATTTTGCCCGCCTGTGGGCATGACCGCGGGTGGCTGCACCCACATGGCAGGCTCCTATTGGCCCAGAGCATGCAGGAGAGGCCAATGGGAGCCCGCCACGTGGGCGCGGGCCACCCGCGGTCACTCCCACGGACGGACAAAATAGAGTTTCAGCATGGAATATGAGATAAAAAAATTCAATTATGGTATTTGGCTCCCAAAATATTTGGGTGATGCCATCTCTCATTATGTAGCATCTGACATGGCAGGTGACGTAACAGCTGACACGACATAACAACTGATATATATGTATAGGTTATTTTTTTTTTTATTTTTTTTTTTTAAAAAAAAATATGTATAGGTTATATATATATATATATATATATATATATATATATATATATATATATATATATATATGGAAGATTTATGAAATGCCCAAAAAACGAAAAAGTTTTATGAAAAATCCACCGCACAAAAATATTTCATCGCGTGCCCAGAATTATCAAAATATATCTAAAGAGGGTTCCGAATGACCTTTTTGCCCTTCCTTCTAATTTATTGAAAACACTCACGAAACTACTCTTAAAAAAACGTTTCGATACTTCATCTTCTTCCATACGCTGCTCACTTTCGAATCTAGGTTTTCTCCTCAAAAATCTTCAAAAACTCGTCGAAAAATTTCGGAAAGACCGAGACAAACGGCAAAAATGCTAAAACGGAGGTCCAAACATCATTTTTTTGCGATTCTAAAATTTCGGAAGGCCGTCTAATGGAAAATCCGTTAATCTCAGGCTCCTCGAAAATACGCTCATTTTGGGACAAACGGGACCTCGTTTCGACCTCCCAGTCAAAAGTTATTGCCCTTCAAAGTTTCAACTGACCATAAAATGTAGGAGAATTGTCATTCTCTGTGTTAGAACACGAAAAATATTAATTTCGCATGAGGGTGGTCATTCTCCGTGTTAGTTACACGGAGAATGTCATTCTCCGTCTTAATTTACACGGAGAATAGTCATTCTCTGTGTTAGTAACACGGAGAATGGCATTCTCCGTCTTAATTTACACGGAGAATGGCCATTCTCCGTGCTAAATTACACGGAGAATGACCATTCTCCGTCTTAATTTACACAGAGAATGCCATTCTCCGTGTAATTTATCACGGAGAATGGTCATTCCAGTGTTAAAACGCAGGAGAATGACCATTCTCCGTGTTAGAAACACGGAGAATGACATTCTCCGTGTTAAATAAAATAGAGAATGTTATTTTTCGTGTTAAATAAAACGGAGAATGGCATTCTCCGTGTAATTTAGCACGGAGAATGGTCATTTCAGTGTTAAAACGCAGGAGAATGGCCATTCTCCGTGTTAGAAACACGGAGAATGTCATTCTCCGTGTTAAATAAAACGGAGAATGACATTCTCCGTGTTAAATAAAACGGAGAATGGTCATTCTCCGTGTTAATAAAGCGGAGAATGGTCATTCTCCGTATAATTTAGCACGGAGAATGGTCATTTCAGTGTTAAAACGCAGGAGAATGACATTCTCCGTGTTAAATAAAACGGAGAATTGCCATTCTCCGTGTAATTTAGCACGGAGAATGATCATTCCAGTGATCGATTCTGTACCGCTTTTGTAGGAGATATATTTAAAAGGAAAATTGAAGTATGCACTACTTCTGTCACGACCCGCTCCCGAATATTCGGATATGTATCGGACACATCTAGCCTACGCTATGAGACACAGCGTAGTAAGCTGTTCTAAACATTTAATTATCTTTAAATTGTATTGAATCAGATTTATAACAGCAACTATATCGAGATAAATTAGAAATAGATCCAAAGATGTGACTTAGTTACATTCCCAAAGCAAGAGTAAACTGTAAACAAATCCAACAAAATAAATATTAAATATTTATTACAAACCAAGTTCAAAAGTAAAATGTAAGCTAAGCACTAAGTTATAGGATATTTTCCAGCAGGGACATCCTCTGGGATGTTGGCTAGCATCTCAGTGGCAGATCCATAGTACGAATTGCAAAGCAACTCCTCCTCAGTCAATTCACCTGCAACGATCCAATCAGGAAATAAGCAAAGTACAACCCTACAACTTACAGTTACTGAAACATGAAAATGACAAATATGGAAAGACATGAAAATAAGGAAATGACAACTATACTTTGTAATTGTAACAAGAATAACGGTTACAATATGATAAGAGATATGACTATGTAAAGTGATTTTGAAAAGCTAGTAGACATGTGATCGGCTATAATAGGAGAACTTGTAACATGTAAATAAAGGCAACATGGGGGGTACGACATTGACTACACGTGCACGATGTGCAGTCAAGCTCGAATACATGTATTACACTACAGACTTTGATCACATATTAACTAGACATTTTTTCAACCCATGCAAGTGTAAGACATGTGTAAGAGGAATACAACGTGAAATATGTAAGGATAGTACCACTTGAAACATGTAAGGAAAGTACAAATTGAGAAACGCTAAATAAAACTTTGAGATACTTGTAAAGAACAACTTGTAGGAAAAGTAAGAAACGTAAAGTTGTAGTGTACTTGCCTTATTTTACCGAAAAGGATTGTTGTTAAATTTGTTGTCCAAAATCCTCAAGCTGTAACAAGGTATAATATTCTTTTAGTTTAAGGGTTAAGTGTTATCTATGTGTTGTGCAATTTACGAGGTCATGTTGTGCTAGATATGGCATACTAGTCCTAATATTGAACAATAAGACTAACACAATATTAGTACACATAAAAATTAGGTTTTACTAAGTTAAAATCATAAGTCATGGATTAATTATATTTTATAGAAATTTAATAATAATTAAAAATATTTTATTTTAATAAAGTATTTATGAAAATGGGTTTGATAATGTTTATTTAAATAGTTAGAGGTCTCAAACTAACATGCTACTATTTTTCATCGGTCAAATTAGGCAAAATAATAAAGGTATTAAGTTTGTATAATTTTTGGACAGAAATTACTGTTTATAGAATTATTTGAATAAGAAACTATTTTAAAAACAAATATTTATAATTAATTGTTAACAATAACTAATTTTTAACATATCAAAACTAACTAAAATTAACATATAGATATATGAAAATGATCTACAGAAAATCTAGTATTTGATTCTAAATTTTATTTTATTTTACAGCACTGTTTAATATTTACTAAAAACTAATATACATAAAATATATTAAATAGTACTTTCAGTTTTTAATCAATAAAAATATAAACAATAATATTTAATGCTGGAAGAATTTATAAATAAATAATTCATATGAAAACACTAATTATAAGTATTTTTCCAACATTTATTAACAATATTGCACATGCATAAAAATTAGAATACACAGTTTTCATAATTTTGTAATTACTGTTTTTAATTACTAAATAATATATTTAATGAACAAATAATAATGTAAAAATCATAAATGAATACTACAATTAATATTACTATTTATCAGTATTTTACATAAATTTTACACAGTATAAAAGTATTGATAAAAAATAAAAAATACAAAACATATGATAAAATAATACAATTTATGTATTATTAATAGTACACACACACACACACACACATATATATATATATATATATATATATATATATATATATATATATATATATATATATATACAAAACACACAAAACTAGGGCTCAAACTCAGGATTCCTAGGCAGGGTCTTAACATAGCTGCTCTAACCAATTAGAAACATAACCCAAGAGTTATATTTCATCCTAGAAATTATATACACTACTAAAATAACCCAATTTAGCGACGTCAGGAGACGTCGCTAAATAAGGAAAATACGTCGCTAAAATCAATTTGCGACGTATTTATCGACGAAAATCGGACGTCGCTTATAGACAAGTCGCAGATGACACTTTCGTCGCCGAACGTCGCTATTAGCGACGTGAAGTTCAGTGTCGCTAGACGTCGTAAAAGTAGCGACAGATGGCGACGTATCAATACGTCGCCAAAATTGCGACGTAAAGCGACCACTTGCGACGCAGTAAACTTTATATACGATGACATGGCATGGCAGCCACGTGGGCAACTTAGCGACGCCTACCGACAGATTTAGCGACGTATATTAGTGACGTCTAGCGACGTTACGTCGCTAGTTAGCGACGTATAGCGACGTCAAGCATCCGTCGCAGTCTGTCGCAGAACGTCACTATACGTCGCAGTTATTATAAAAAATTTTAAAAAATAAAATTGATATTTTTGTTATGCTGTGTGTCTGTGTTTACAGTGTGTGTGAAGTGCAGTGTTCGAACCATCGACAGTTTCGCTTACTGTTCTATGTTTTATCTTAGATAGAAAGAACAACAGTTCAGGGTGCACTTCTCAGGGCTTCCTCTTCACGTCCTTCACCTTCTCGGGAACCTTTACGACGTCCCAAAAAAGTGAAGGACGTGAAAATGAAGCTCTCAGAAGTGCACCCTGAACTGTTGCTATTTCTATCCAAGATAACACATACAACAGTAATCGAAACTGTCGATGGTTTCGAACACTGCATTTCACATTCACTGTAAACACAGACACACATCATAACAAAAATACACAATATATTTTTTTAAAATTTTGGCAGCACCTCCTTTGTATATCAGATCATCGCTTATAACCCAGCGTAGGTATATTTGTCATCTCCGTCGCAGATATCACAAAGTAAATATCACAATAAAAATAGGAGGCAGTGCAAAGTAAATATCACAGACACACATCCTCACAAACATCCAATAGAGTCAAATAAAAATGGAAGATGATAAAAAGTCTCCCACCAAGTGTACAAACAACAGTGTACCAATAAACAATTTGCCCATAGGGCCAATACATACAACTCATAAAAAATCAATAAAATCACTGTGGACCCCTGCCGCGCATATGGGATAGCATGTACTCATACTGCTCCTGTGTGAGCTGCACTGTAGGGCAGTAGGAGGCAGTGCAACGTCTAGAGTCGGCACCGTCGATGGACCGGGAGGACGTATCTACTCCAGCGACCGCAGTCGCTCACCATGCGCAGTAAGGGTACTCACCACCCTATCAGTATACTCAGCGAGTGAGGCAGACATGGTCCTCTGCGATCCCTCCAGCTCGTCCTGTCTATGCTTTGTGCGTTGCGTAGCCTCGGTGAGCGTCTACAAGTTGGCAGCTGTAGCCTGATGCAGACTCATCAGCTCCTGTATACTGCGCTCGACCGCATCAAATCGTCCGGTGACGATCGGAGGATCGGATCGTCGCTCGACCGCATCAGAAATCTGCTGCTGCAACTCGCGACGTAGCTCCTCGATCTGACGACGAACATCCTCAGCTCGTGACGACGCCTGCGTAGCCGGAGACTGCGCACTGACAGAGGGGGCCCGGGATGACTCCGAAGCCAAATACGCGCCGTAGGATCCCGTACCGTAGTACGTACCCTTCTGAAGACCGCCAACGGCAGTCATCCAGAGCTCGTCCGGCGATGGCTCTATAGGCGGCTGGAAGGAAGTACCAGCCCCTCCCTCTACTTGCGTACTAGCAGCAGCAGCAGCATCAGCCGCCTCCTTCTATAGCCGAACAAACTCAGCCTAGAACATGTTTGCTAACGTGTAAGTGTTTACTAAAGTCTATATTGATATTTATTTTCCTGTTTTCTAAATTATAGTAAATTAATATAAAGAATAGAATGTACATATGCCTGCGTTGCCCTCTCGTCAATGAACTCCCCAGCCCTCCGATGGGTGACCAGAAAGACGGTCACCATGTTCGGGTCCTCACCCTTTTTTACCTGTTAAAATATATTATCTATTATTAGTATTAAACATTCTATCGAACTATATATAAATTAATGTTCGTCATAGGAAACGTACCAGACGACGAAAATGCTCCGTCATCGGAATGGAGCCACCGCACCACTTACCGGCGCTCGACCGTGCCACCTTGGCCGTCTCAGACCGCTCCTGGTAACTGCGAGAGCTGAATCTAGCCTTCATCGCAGTCAACTGCTCTGGCGTAATCCAACCCTGGATCGGCCCTCCGGAGCGATCACGACGCTTCTGGTCGTCGATCGCATCACGGATGAGCTTGGCTACGACGGCAGAAAATTGGCCCTCGATCCTCGCCGCCCGGTGTGGTGGATAAAAATAGGTCCTCTACAAGAAGTAAAATACAAAATTTGTATAGTATACACAAATGATTATTAAAATTTAAAAATAAACAAATTTTTTACCTTGAAGTGGGTGAACCAAAAGGCCTTCCTATCTGCGGGAGCATCTGAGTAGTTAATCCAAGCCCCACCATAGTTCTGTCTCACAAATGTCCCCAGCTGTCTCTGTACTACAGAAGGCCGATATCTATACAATAATAATTTTTCATGAATATATATGTACATATAATTATTTGAGAAATATATATTAATTAATTAACTTACTTCATAGGCCCGTCCGTCCAAATCTCCATACGCGTCTCGTCCGGGGGAGCGCATGGAGGGTCGCTCTCATCTCCTGCCTGGGCAGGATTAGTCTGATCGCCGTCCTCCATATGCTTGGCGTCGGCTCCCCCCATAGAGCCGTCGACAGGAGGAATGCTGGACGGGGGATCAAGGATGCTGGACGCGGGATCAAGAAGGCTGGACGACGAGGGAGGAGTCGGCAACCTGCTGGACGCGGGATCAGAAAGGCTGGACGACGAGGGAGGAGTCGCAACCTGATGGAATTACTGCCCTGTCTCGGTAATGGACCGGGAACAGAACGGTACAATGGCGTACTCGGAGATAAGGATGAGGGTACGGAACTGCCCTCTCCATTCCCACGCCGAGGCTGACGGGGCTGGCGGATGTGAAATCCTCCGCGTTGTTCAGCTGGTCTAGTCATACCTGATAATAACATATGACAATAAAACAAAAATACATATTTATATGATAGATATCACAGATTTTTGAAAAATATCATGGTCACAGATAAAAGTGTCACTAAAGTGTCACAGATTTATTATTACAAAAATACATATTTATATGATAGACATCACAGATTTTAATCCTCTTCTGAAAATTCATCTAGTTCGTTTAGCTCATCTTCTTCTTCTTCTTCTTCCTCCTCTACATCTTCACTTTCATCTGCATCTTCCTTTTCAGATAATTCTACTTCTTCTACACAATTAGATGTGTAATGAGGAACTTCCGTCGTGTCCACTTCTATAATATTTGTTACAAGAGGTAGTCCATCATGTTGATAAGCTATATCGTCAACCTCAAAGGTATCTCTAGCTTTGGTCTTGCATACTGCCCACCAGTCCGACCTTGTTGTTCTCCGTTTAGGATAACTTGTGAAGTACACGAGCTGAGCCTGACTTGATAGGACAAATGGTTCATAGGCTTGATATCGACGTCGATAGTTTATATCAACAAGATCGTGCTTGTCTACTTTCCAACCTTGACCTTCAATCGGATCGAACCAATCACACCTGAATAACACAATCTTAGCAGGCTCTATTCCATAACTATATGTCAGCTCCATGATCTCCCGTAGCACGCCATAGAAATCGTTGCCCGCATCAACATCTTTGTAGTTCGAAGATCTGATACACAAACAGCTGTTTTTGGTGGAGTCAAGATTCACAAAGTTGTCTCTGATCGGGCAAGTTGTTGACTTGAACCTAAACCCATTAACACAGTAGCTTGGCCATATTTTTGCAGCATAAATTGGTCCCTTGGCTAGCATTCTAATAGACTCATTCTCAAGTCTTGCGTATGGACGATCGACCTAAATACCACGAAAGAAGCAATTAAGCTCATTCTCAATCAAGTACATATACAGAAAGGTAATTACAGAGTTCTCAAGTCTTACATATGCACTCAACCATGATGAAAAATAACGCCTCATTTTTTGTTCTAGTTCTTCTTCTGTTATGTGTGGCCTACCTGACCTCACATCATCATTAAATATGCTGAAAACAACATCGTGCAATTAATGTAATAGTATCATTCTCAACACTATTAAAATAATGTAGACGTATTATTTACTTACCCCTCCAGTTTCTCTACTTCCTCCTCGTCGCAGTTGAGTAATATATACACCTGCGCAGCCCTTAGCTCATCATCGTTCAGATATCTCTTCTTCATCTTACCCGATGGCTTTCCTGGAGCATTGAATACCTTCAGTATTGTATCATTACTTTCATGATCTCCCTCGTCGTTTCTGGAAGCTCTCCTTCTATTAGTTGCAACATGAGGCTTGAAATACATCGAACAAAAGTTTGTAATCTCCTCGAGAACATAGGCTTCACAAATAGAACCCTCGACCCGTGCCTTATTTTTACCTTTCTTTTTAGGTGATTCAAATATCGCTCGAACGGGTACATCCATCGATATTCGACGGGTCCACCAACACTTGCCTCATAGGATAGATGAATCGACAAATGCTCCATAGAGTCGAAGAATCCAGGAGGAAACACCCTCTCTAGCATGCATAGTGTTACCGCAATGTCCTTCTCTTGCTTTTCTAGACGATCAACGAGCAATTTCTTAGAACAAAGATCCCTGAAGAATATGCTAAGCTCCGTCAATGGATCCCAAACTGCCTGCGGTAAGAATTCTCGAAATGCAATCGGAATTAACCTCTCCATGAATACGTGACAATCGTGGCTCTTCATACCCGTCAATTTATTTTCCTTCAGATTGACACATCTTCTCAGATTTGACACATATCCGTCTGAAAATTTTAGGCCTTGGATCCACCGACAAAGTCTCACTTTATCCTCCTTGTCCAGCAAGAAAATTGACTTCGGCAGGAACTGTTTTCCATTCTGCTGTATCAAATGCAACGCAGGACGTTTGCATATTTCTTCTAAGTCCAACCTGACCTTGGGATTGTCTTTCATTTTTCCCTTTACGTCTATCACAGTATTAATTATGTTATCAAACACATTCTTCTCAATATGCATGACATCAAGATTATGTCTGATCAGATTGGTACTCCAGTATGGCAGATCCCAGAATATGCTCCTCTTTGTCCAGTTATGATCTCTACCAAATCCATCGCACTTGTACCCTGTTGTAGGATCTTCGATAGCACTTGAAAAATCTTTAACCTCCTTCCATATCGTGGCTCCGCACCACCTTGGCGGTGGATCACCCTTCTCTACAATGCCGACACGGAATGCATTCCTGTTCCTTCTGAACGGATGATCTTTTGACAGAAATTGGCGATGACAATCAAAGAAGCACGGTTTTCCTCCGTGTTTCAAGCGGAAAGCCTTACTACGGTCCATACAATACGGACATGAGAGACGGCCATGAGTGCTCCATCTAGATAACATTCCATAGGTCGGAAAGTCGTTGATGGTCCACATAAGGGTTGCCTTCATCTGAAAATTCTGCTTCCTGGAAACATCGTACGTGTTAGCGCCTACTTCCCATAACTGATTCAACTCATCTATCAAAGGCTGTAAGTACACGTCAATGTTCCTCTTGGGATTGTCCGGACCAGGAATTATAACGGTTAGAAACATGTACGGAGTCTTCATGCACATCCAAGGCGGTAGGTTATACGGAGTGACAATCACAGGCCAGCACGAATACTGGGATCCCGAAAGACCAAAAGGAGTAAAACCGTCAGAAGATAGTCCCAACCTGACATTACGCGGATCTGAAGCAAAATTGGGATACATTCGATCAAAGTGCTTCCACGCTGATCCATCGGATGGGTGATCCAACACTCCTTCAATCTGTTCTCGCATGTGCCAACTCATATTTTCGGCCGTCTCTTTCACTATAAATAATCTTTGCAGCCGCGGCGTTAAAGGCAAGTAGTGCATTGAATCGGTCGGTCTTCTTGCACCGGTAGACCTTCCTGTACTAGTTGTCTTATAGCGATCAGCACCATAAAATCTGCACACATCTGCGTCCTTGTCGTCTTTGTAGTACAGCATGCACCCATTGCGACAGGAATCGATTTTCTCGTATCCCATCCAGAGCGATCTCACCATCCTCTTAGACCGGTAGAAGTCTTTAGGCAACTTAGCTTCCGTCGGCAAGATCTCTATAATCAACTCCAACACTCTGTTGTAGCATTCTTGCGATATGTTAAAATCTGACTTAATGCTCAACAGTCTTGTAACCACCTCCAACGGTGAATGATCCTCACAACCAGGATACAATGGAGTCCTTGCATCTCCAGCAACTCCATGAACTGTGCAGCATCGGCGTTCGGTACCTCCTCAGGTGCATCATGAACGAAACTAGGCCCCGCAGCATCGAAAACCATGTTCACGCACCCGTCGTCGTATGCATGATTATCTGAAACAAAATTAGGTCCCGCATGCATATATGGCTCAACATAAGGCTCCGGCTCTGATGCTAAAGACACAAGTTCTCCGTGTGCGGTCCACTGATAGTAATTAGGCGTGAAACCCCTCGAGTACAAATGATATGTCACTTCCACTTCTGGATAATATTTCACGTTATGACATTTCACACATGGACACTTAATTTTGGTGTCGTCCATGTACTGAGGAAACGCCTTAGCAAACTGCAGGAACTGCTCTACTCCCGCTATGTATTCATCCCGCACACCACACATATCATCAGGACGACGATTGTACATCCATGAACGATTCTGCAAGTAGTAATTCATATCTATTTGGAAATAATTCTGCAAAGATGGACACACATTATCCAACAGACACAAATTCGTATATTATGTCTTATTAGGGACACACATTAGTAGCGGACAGTTACTAATAACAATGATATGCAATCTAGGTCAAACTAGGTTGTACTAAGTCAAACAAAGTCAAACAAGGTCAAAGTCAAACTTGGTCAACCCTGGGTCAACCCAAGTCAATACTCTAGTCAAACTAGGTCAATTGGTCAACTTCGGTCAAGTTCTAGTCAAAACTAGGCTACGATTGACTTTTGGTTAACTTTTGATCAAAATAGTTAACTGTGGTCAAACAAGGTCAAAACTAGTCTAATTCCACTATTTCTAACCATTACCAACCATAAAATCCTAACTATAACTATATCTTAAGATATTTAACTCATATGTTGAAAAATAGTCATTATCTTAATTTACCCCGTTAAACCCTATACTCTATGTATATAGATTATAAGCCAATTAAGCCTATCTATATCTTGACTTACTCTATATACCACTTCCTATTAACTACACTTTTCCATCTATACCATTGTCTAGGTATCAACCTTTTTCCCATACTCTAGTATCTAGGTATTCCTAAACCTTTTCCATACCTTTACTCTATACTTTACATATATCTATACCTCATATTACACAATACCTCACTACCTACCTATATTGGCTCACCAATCCACTGCCATTACCTATACCCTATTGACTGATCCTGAACACTACTCGTCCTATTACTCACACATATGAAAACCCTTTCTTATTACCTATACAAACACACACACCCCAAAACCACTGTCTCCTGCCTGCTGCCTGTACAGGCCCTAAGACCTGCACCATGTGTCCAAACCAAACTCGTGTCCAAATACTCGACACCATGTGTCCAAAAACAAACCAAACTCAACACATCCAAAATAGGACACGAATCTAATGGGCACGAGTCTTTGGAGACACGAATCCAATGGGCAAGAGTCTTTGGGGACACGATGTGTGTCCGTGTGTCCGTGTGTCCGTGTGTGTGTGTCCGTGGGAGAGAAGGAGGAGGAGGGAGAGGACTTAGGTTAGGGTTTACCTGAGGAAGAGGAGGAGGAGCTCGCCGGAGGGGGAGGGAGTCGCCGGGGGGAGTGGGTCGCCGGTGGGGGAGTGGGTCGCCGGAGGGGGAGGGAGTCGCAGAGGGGGAGGGAGTCGCCGGGGGGGTTGGGGGCGGGGAAAAATAAAAATTTTGGGATTTTCGAGTGAGAGTGGGGGGAAAGAAGGCAGCGGCGTTCCCTATGTAAAATAACTTAGCGACGTCACTCTTTGACGTCGCTAAACGTCGCAACCAAGGCGACATATATTTATATTATGTCGCTGAACGTCGCTATTCAGCGACGTAGGACATTGATGTCGCAGAACGTCGCTGGTGAGCGACGTTTTGCGACGTGGTTATATAGATGTCGCTACTGGCGACGTATTTTCTAGCCGTCGCTAAAGTACGTCGCTATTTGATGATATTTTAGTAGTGATATATATATATATATATATATATATATATATATATAAATATATATACGAGAAACCCTTTAAAAACATCAAAGGGAGGGCTTCGAACCCAGGTCTGCGGGAACGAAGACTAAGAGATAGGCCGCTAGTCACTTGGCCAGGCTCTGTTTGATGTTTTTAGAGGCTTTCTCGTATAAATAAAGTGTAACATGGGCTAGAAGTCTCACCAGGGAAGAAGGTGTTACCGTATCGATTCGTCGTGCGGCTGCTCGGAAACGAGGAGGGAATAGGCAGGGGTCTGCTAACGTTGAGATGAGAAGAATTTGGAATGAGATAGGATCTATATATAGAGTGGGAAGAGAAATGTTATGGAATGGGAAGAGAAATGACCTCTCTCAATAATGGTTTATTCTCTCATTCACACCCATTGAATTTCTATTCAATGTCCAACCATTCATTTTTGGCTTTAAATTTCCACTAAGACAATTTGCATGTAAGCCCCCCTCAAATCCTTATTTACACTCCAAACTCTTAATGCAACTTTTTGTAATATTTTAATTAACTTCTTAATTCCTATTTATTACTAATTATCAACAATATTTTGGACTTAATCACAATATTTCCATTTATTAACTTATTAACAATTAAACTATTTTTATATTAAATTCTATTTAATTTAAACCTTATATAATAATATTATAATAAGTCGTAGTTAAATTTATTAAGAATTATATTTAAGCACAATCAATTGTAAAATCTTCAATTATAAAATATAATAAAATAATGAGTTACAACTTCCGCCTATAACTCATTTGGAAGATGCTTGCCCTTTAACATATAGTTCTGAAAATCTCAGCTATGGACCTATTTTTCTGTTCCGCAACTCCCTTTTGCTTACGTGTGTAGATTGCAGTCAAATGCCTATGTATGCCATTAGCTTGACAAAAAGATTTAAATTCTTTGGATAGAAATTCTCTCCAACGATATGTTCTCAAAGTTTTTATAGAGTAACCATTTAGCTTCTCAATATAAGATTTAAATATTTGAAATTTAGAAAATGCCTTTGATTTGTACTTTAGAAAATAAATCCAACTCATTCTACTAAAGTCATCAATAAATAAAAGAAAATAACTACAACCGCCTAATGAAGGAGTTCTCATTGGACCACAAATGTCAGCACGACTCAACTGGAGTGGCAATCTTGCTCTCTGTCACACCCCAGAACCAGAATACTGGAGAGTGGGGACAGACACAGCCAGCTACGTATATAGGAGTATAATCCACCTCGATATACAATCACGACTGTCTAGATGTATGAGGGTTTATCTACAAGCCATCAGTCTCTTATGGTTAAGAACAAGCCTAGTATCTCAATGTCAAGTAAGTAATAATTGTTACAAGATGTTAGACCATCAGATATTCAATAGTAAGGTGTCCCATACATTTCATATACAGATGATCATGAAGCTAGTCGTACAAAATGCGAGGACTAGCAAGAGTTTCAGTCATACATGATCAACCATAGGATATGTCAATCATGTTACAGCCCTTAGGCAGACAAAAAATATAAGTATTCAACATGAGCTAACACTTGATCGGTGGCTAAACGCCTCAAAAGAATAATTTACAATAGAGTAGGAGAGCAAAATAAAATCCACTCGTTGTCAGGGTTACGTCTAGTGTTCGCCATCTGGCTGAAAGGCTGGGAGATCCTCGGGTGCTGCTTCGAAATATGGCCATGCAAAACTAGCTGGGTCAGACCCCAGAAAGAGCAAATTCCACAATGGAGGCTTCACTTAAGAACTAAAACCTGTATGTCGGAACATAAACAAGAATAATAATAGGAAAACATGAAATGTAATATAAGGCAACAAATGACGAGAGGACGAGGAACTATTCCAGAAGCCAGGTTACAATCCTTAAACCAAACAAGGACCGGGATTGTAACCCTTTGCCTGAACAGAACCGGGTCTCTAGCCATTTATTGCTAAGAATAAAACGTAAGCAAGCATGTCTTGAGATACCATGTACTGGATCTAGACAGGACTAGACAGGATTGGACTTCATCCAACATTCACAGCCAAGCAAAGAGTATGGCTTGATACTTTAACTAACTAGGGTTATCACAAGCCCAGTTACTAGAAAGATGCGATGAGATGTTTCGGCAGTCACAAGCCCTGCTTGCTGCTGGGGTTCGCACAACATCACGACACTTCAAGCCAACTTTCCAACCAAACAAGGACAGAAGTTGACCCGTCATGTCCTGACGTTCTGCTCATCTCAGTAGTTAACAGAGTAGGTACAGTACACAAACAAACAAATTTAAACGGCCAGGCAACTACTACGGCTTGCTACTGTGAGTTCCAAGTTGTCTTGGAAACATACAATAAGGGATTCCTCAGTTCTTATAATGTACAAGCAAGTCTAGTCTACCCAATAATCAATTGCCTCGATCATGAATTAGACGTGTCCCGGCGGGATGCCCGTCATCAATATACAGTAAATATAAACAGATACCACTCCCTACCCGTGCGGCAGATTTGTAGTATCCGTGGGAACCAGCCGTCATGTCGGGGCACTAATTGTCCCAAGATGGCTGCCGTATAAGAACTCGAGAATCCATTCTCTCCATGCAATAGTTATTTTTATTTAGCTTAGTTGATCCTATGTTAATTGAAATCTCATGCCGTAGATCATGATCATTCTGAATGAGTACTCCCGTATAGAGTACGATATGCATAACTCTACAACGATACCAGTGCGGCTAGGTTGTAGGTCTTACATAGCGTAATGCAACAATCAAGCCTAGCCATGGAATAATTATGCCTTGACCGTAAGGTACACATGCTACTTTTGTAGAAAAATAAAGTCAACATGTGTCCATATGCTAATGTTCGGATCGGCTAGTCGATCGCAATGGTTCATGGTTCATACATAAACGTGTCTCATTCAATTCAATAAGATGACTAGCCAGTCTTCTAGTTCCAACTAGGAACGCATGATCAATCATTAGTCAAGGTAACAATCAATGCCAATTCGGGACAAAAAATAGCCAAAATGTACTATGAGCGGCAGTAGATGGATGCCCATCTATGTGGCAGGGTAAGTCAGGATCCCATCTATGCGGCCAGAATCGGATCAGAATCCCATGCGGCACGGGAGCCAAGGGCCATGGCCTATGCAGCCAAGAATCACCATGCGGCAAGGCTGCTAAGAGCATACGGCAAGTGGCCAAGAGAAGTCATGAGGCTTATGCGGCAAGGCTGCCAAGAGCCATGCGGCACGGGCCAACCAAAGTCATGCGGCAAGGAGCCGAGAGTCATACGGTAAAAAGTGGAGCCGTATGAAGACTGAAGTGCCTATGCGGCCAAGATGAGCCGCATGGAGACTGAATTCCTATGCGGCCAAGATGAGCCGCATGAAGACCTGAATGCCTATGCGGCCAAAATGAGCCGCATGAAGATTGAATGCCTATGCGGCCAAAGACGATCCGCATGAAGACTGAATGCTTATGCGACCAAAGATGAGCCGCATGAAAATCGAATGTCTATGTGGCCAAGACGAGCCGCATGAAGACCGAATGCCTATGCGGCCAGGATGAGCCGCATAAAGACCGAATGCCTATGCGGCCAAGACGAGCCGCATGAAGACCGAATGCCTATGCGGCCAAGACTAGCCGCATGAAGACCGAATGCCTATGCGGCCAAGCGGGAGACACTGTTCTTCTTCTCCAACTTTTTTGAAAAAAAGAACCTAGGAAGTTGGGGGTCCCAGACTTCCCAACCTAACAATCCAAGCCCGAATCTGGACTTCCACAGGTCAAAATAGGGTAGAATGAAATTCTCTCCAACATAGAACAACTAGATTATGAAAACAAAGAAGTTTGATAGGTCAAAACCAAGAAAAAAACCAAAATAACATAAACTCAGATCTACAAAAATATACCCATGAAAACCAAAAACTCTAAGTTATAAAGAGACTTAAAATCAAGTAAGGAAGAGAATGGAATAATGAAACTTGAGATCCATCATGAAGCAAGTTGTACTTGCCTAAGCTCTCTAGGTTGGTGGAAGAGTAATGGAGGAAGAAGAAGAAGTAAATGAGAGTAATGAAGAGAGAGAAAAGTAAAGAGGTATTAATATCAAGCCCAAGTCAAAATCTCCACCATCCATTCCTTCCTACAAGATCTAGGCCATCCATCCCTTATCATGATGAACCGAGCTAAACCAAGTTGGTTCAACATGAACAAAATAAACCAAGAGCTTAAGCAAAAGCAGAAATAAAATACAGAAAAATTAATTAGCATGAAATTACTGAATAAATACAGGATAAGAATTAAATGAATACATTCAAGCAGTACATGTATAAAAATACGTATTCTGGGAACGGGGAGTGACATGGACTAAGCCTTGAATTCTGTACCATAACTACAATTCTTCCTACTCACATAATGACATCAACTGTGCTTCTAGCTGCACATTAAAGGTCTTGTGCCAGCCTGGTTTCGGTGTATGTATGTTGGGTGTCTACAAATTTTCCTTCAAGAGACGGCTTACATCTCTATCCATAAACTCTAGGTGAATTCTTTTAAAGAGTCTTAGCATGAAGTCTTTCACTTCTTGTGGTGCTATGCCGCTATGACATGGCCCAAAGCCAAGGCACTGCCTCAAGTGGTGTCATACCACCTGTAGCATAAGACCCAGCCTCTTTGTAGTGCCAAACTATCCAGCATGAAGCCTTTTGCTTCCTTGCGGTGTTACGCCGCCGTGACATGGCTTGCAAAGTCGAGGTACTGTGTCATGTGGTGTCACACCACTGTAATATGAGGCTCATCCTCTTTGGAGCGCTGCCTACCACTCTCCATTCTACAGCATTAGGTCCACTTGCCTATGTGCGGTGTTACGCTGCTGTGACTTGGCCCGAAGCCGAGGCTTTACCCTCACTAGGTATCTCATGTGGCGTCACCCCACTGTAGCATGGAGTACTACGCTCTTTGAGTTTTATGCTACCCGTGCTTCCTGTAAAGCACGCCAGATATTCCAAATGTCCGATAACTCATTAAGGCTTTCAAGCCATCCTCTCACAGGACTTTGTCCTCTATATTGAACAAACAGTAGACAACAGTGATTCTGGGTTCACAATCCCGCAAGGTTCCAAAGGATTGCCTACTCACAATAGTTCTGGGTTTGAAACCCCGCAATACCCCAGGGGATTGCCCACTAACAGTGGTACTGGGTACGTGACCATGCAATATCCAGAGGACTGCCCACAAACAGTAATTCTAGGTCCGTAACCCCACAGTATACCAAAGGATTATCCACTGTACCTGATATTCTTCCAGTCAATGGTCCTCCCTTGAACCAAAAGCTAGATGCCTAGTAGATTTCTCTTTGAACTAATAGCATAAAACTTTATGGTAGGATTGCAGAGACACAATATCAGAACTTCTTCAAGCCTATATTTCTTGCTTAGTCCTCGACCAGCTGACGCTTGAGACCTTTGGTGATCGGATCTGTCAGATTCTCCTGGCTCCGAACATCCACCACGACAATGACTACTTTTTTAATAAGATCATTGACCGAACCGTGCCTTAATTATACAGTCATTTTCTTACCATTGAAGAGGTCAGTTGATGCCACCGCTACAGTCGCCTGGTTGTCGCAGTAAATTGGTACTGCCGAAATCTGCTTACCAACCATAGAAAGATCATACATGAGCTCCCGAAGCCATTCTGCTTCATCTGTTGTAGCTGCTAGTGCGTAAAACTCAAATTCCATAGACGAGTGTGAGAGCATAGACTGCTTCTTCGGCTTCCGCGATATAGCAGCTCTACCCATTTAGAATATGTATCCTTATGTGAACCTTACACTCTCTACTTCTGAACACCAGCTTGCATCACTGAAGCCTTCTACTACTGTTGGATCTCCACAGTAGTACATACTTCTGAGTCCTTTTGAGGTATCTCATAACCTTCTTCACAGCTTTCCAATGCTCCACACCTAGATTGCTCGTAAATTGACTCAGCATTCTCACAACAAAAGCTATGTCAGGCCTTGTGGCAGCAGTCGCATACATCAAACTTCTGATGACGTGTGAATACTCCAACTGTTTGACGCTTTCCCTTGGATTTGGCTTCAGCCTCTTGTCACACCTATATGGTGTATCTATCCCTGGAAGATCCTGATACCCATAGTATGTGAGTATCTTCTCAATGTAATGAGACTGTGACAAAGCTACTTCAATTTTTGTCCACATGATCTTTATTTCTAGGATAACATCAGCTTCCCCTAAGTCCTTCATGCTGAACTTAGATGAGAGAAACTTCTTTGTCTCAGTGACGCTTGCTATATCTGTATCCAAGATCAGCATGTCGTCCACATACAGACAAACGATAACTCCTCTCTCGTCGGCAAACTTTATGTATAAACATTTGTCCGTCTCGCTGAGCTTGTAGCCATTTGATCTTATGACTTTATCAAACTTCTCATGCCACATCTTGGGAGCTTGCTTCAGACCATACAGAGATTTTTCTAACTTACAGACTTTGTCTTCGAGGCCCTTGACGACGAATCCTTCTGGTTGTTGCATGTAAATCTCTTCAGTCAACTCACCATTCAGGAAAGTAGTTTTAACATCCATATGATGACTAACTAGCTTGTAAATTGTACTTAGAGCAATCAACATCCTGATCATGGTAGTTATCCGTGCTATTGGACTATAAGTGTCAAATTAATCAATATCCTACTTCTGAAAAAATTCCTTAGCTACCAACCTAGCCTTGAACTTATTATCAGTTCCATCTGATTTCATCTTCTTCTTGAAGATCCATTTACATCCGATTGGTTTTTCTACTTCAGGCAGATCGACGAACATCCCCGTGTTGTTGGAGGTTATCAAGTCATACTCATCATTAATTGCCTCCTTCCAAAGGACAATGTCTCTGGTCTTCATAGCTTCATCATAACTAAGCGGATCTGCTTCCATATGATAGGTGACAAAATTCTCTCCGAAGTCCTTTTGTCTCCTTATTCGCTTAGACACAGGGTCTATGAGTTCTGGTTCAATAGTTATTCTTGCAACAACAACTTCTTGGACTACATCGCTACAAGGAGCTTCAGCCTCCTGTGCACTCACACTGTTCTCCAAAATATCTGCGAAAATAATGTTCTTGTGTCTTACAAATTTATCTTCAAAGAATTTTGTATCGCGAGACTCAATGATATGATTAGATTCAATATCAAGGAACCTCCGAGTATCACTCTTATTGGCATAACCCAAGAAGATTGTCTTCGTAGTCGTTGTACCTAGATTCTGAATCTTCAAATTCAGAAGCTTCACATACGCCAGACACCCCCACACTCGAATAACATTCAAGTTGGGTCTGACCTTGAACCAAAGTTCATGAGGAGTGACATCGAAAGTTGCATACGGTACTCTATATAGAATGAGAGTAGCAGTAAGCACTGCTTCACCTAAAAAGCAATTTGGAAGACCCATAGTCAACAACATTGAGTTCATCATCTCTGTTAACATTATGTTCTTCCTTTCTGCAATACCATTTGATTAAGGGGAGTATGGAGCAGTCATCTCATCAAAATTTTATGTTCTCTGCAAAATGATGCGAATTCATGAGACATGTACTCTCCATCTCGATCACTTCTGAGTAGTTGTAGATCGATTTAACGTTAACTTCAGCCCTGAAGTCTCTGAACTACTCGAATGTTGCATCCTTCATCTTGAGAAGTCATGTGAACGTGTACTTCGAGAAACACTTCGAACCGACCTCTGTGGAGAATTGATAAAAGTTACAGATATCTGAGTATACTAACTCCAGATGATCAGTACTTTAGTTCAATCATCAGAGCAGCTTCCTGACTGTCTTGTATCTGCACAGACCTTAAATCCCTCCACCTCCTTGCCCCCATATTTTCAAATAAGGTCATGGTAGGATAGCTTGAGTCTGCTTCTATCATAGAACAACTCTCAGTCCATTCAACGAAGTAACTTCATCGCCAACAGCAGAAGTTTGAACATCCCTTCATCACCGAACATCTTTTTAAAACATGTTCCTCGCCAAGAACCATTTGGCTAGTACGAATGTCCATCTTTAAAGTCTATATCAGATAACAGATGTCCTGAGATCAGATCTTCAAAAATCTATGGTACGTGCAACATGCATTCCAGTGTCCTTATCGGTGGTTTATAACCACTGTCTCGATCTTCAGATATTCTGCTAGGTACATGTTCGCCATCGAGACCTTCATCATAACACAGCTCGTCTTTGGTGAACAGCTCCTTCGAGAGCACACGTGGTCAGATGCACTAGTGTCAGACCACTAGTCACTACCACGCTAGATAACTCAACCTGTGCAACAATAGAAACCAAGTTAAGTAATCAAAATAATCAAGTTTAGCCATACCTGCTATTTTGGTTTGGGCTTGGCCCTACAATCCTTCTTGAAGTGACCCTTCTTGCCACAGTTGAAGCAAGCACCATCGTTCTTAGGTCTTTGGCTTGAATTGAGCTAACTACCTACAGCTGGTGAGAGTCCTTAGCTCGTCTTCAACATGAGTCCAGTGCACGAGGCGTTCAAGATCCACCTCCATATTTTTGCGGTGCAAGTCCACAATGAAATTGCTCCACCTAGGTGGGAGCTTGGCGACAATGCCCCCGACGATAAATGCATCGACAAAGGTATGCCATCATCCTCAACTTGAGAAACTCTTTGATTTGAGGCAACATCGTCTTGTCCACTACCAAAATAAGTCATATTAGCGACGTAATTAGCGATGCAAACTTAAAATGTCGCCAATATTTTTGGTTTTAGCGACGCCAAATGTTAGCGTCACAATACGTCGCTGGTAGCGACATACAGCGACATATTGCGACTACCTATAGTCTAATACAAATCAACGTCGTTGATTTGTCGGAAAACGTCGCTAGTTTTATTAGTTCAGCGACATTTAGCGTCGCAAAGATTATTACGTCGTCGAATATTAAACCAATACCGACACTTTGCGACGTATTTCGGACGTCGCTAATTTCTGCTAAATAGGGTTTTCCTCGGTTTCTCTTTTCATTTCTCCCTCTCCCCAAATTTTTTGTTCCCGCCCCTCTTCCCCGACCTCGACGACAGCCCGACCCCCTTCCCTCCGGCGCCGCTCATCCTCCTCCTCCACCGCGAGCTCCTTCTCCTCCCTCCGACGAGCCCCTTCTCCTCCTCCTCCTCCTCCTCCACCGCGAGCCCCTTCTCCTCCTCCACCGCGAGATCCTCCTCCTCCACCACCGCGAGGAGACTGAAGGTAAACCATAACCCTAATTGAGGTGTTTTTCGTGTCCAAAATGGACACGGAGACACATTACGACCATGTGTTCACTGATACAATGTGTTCGTGAGGTTTTGGACACTTTGTGTCCATTTGTTGGACACGTGGACACCCGCAAGCATACATATATATGTATTTCACCTCTGTACACTTAATCCCCTCCTCCTCCACCACCGAACTTGTCCTCCTCCTCCTCTTCCACCACCATGAGGAGACTGAAGGTAAACCCTAACCCTAATTGAGGTGTTTTTTCGTGTCCAAAATGGACACGGAGACACATTACGACCATGTGTTCACTGATATAGTGTGTTCGTGAGGTTTTGGACACTTTGTGTCCATTTATTGGACACGTGGACATCCCTAAGCATGCATATATATGTATTTCACCTCTGTACACTTAATCCCCTATATACACTTGTGTATTTTCGTATTAATTTGGATTTGCATATTGGGTTTGGATTTCGATATAGTGTTTGATACATTGTTTCACCTTGCAACATTCCTACACTTATTTTAGACAACAAGTATATGAACCAATTAGTCAACATCTATTTGTTGAAGTATGGTACTCCATTCTTCGTAAGTTCTAGCTATATATGTCTCAAGATCCAATACTCGAAAATCCCAAGAAGAAGAAGAAGAAAAGAATAAAATGACATCGCTCAACACCCTATGACAACTCTTTGTAGAATTATGTTAAAATGTGAGTTCTACAGTATGAGTTCTACAGTATGGTTCTCTTTGTAGAATAAAATGACATTGCTCAACCCTATCGATCCTCCATACAAGTCTTCCTTCATCTATTGTCTTAAAGTATGAGTTCTACAGTATGGTTCTCTTTGTACAATTGTGTCTTATTTTAGACAACAAGGGTTTCCTATTTTTATAGGTAACATGGCAACATGTGTAAGGGAACATATAGGTGTGTGTTTGTGTTTGAAAGGGAGTATCACAAGAGTAAGGCGTGAGCATGTGTTAGTATTTTGAGCTGTGAGAGTGTTTGTTCTATTGAGGTTAGTACCAACTGGAAAGTTAGGTTAAAAGAACCTGGGAACTATGGTGTGGTTGTATACATCATGTATATGTATGTGTGTGTCTAGTGGGAGAAAGGGGGAGGGTTAACTAGTACCAGGTATTTGGAGAGGAGGGAGAGTTTATACTAGTATATATAGACTAATATCCTAAAACTTGACTTATACAACTTAGAAATGGCTAGTTTGACCAAGTTGGACTAGTTTAGCTTAGAGTTGGCTCGGTTGGACTATACATAATATATAGACTAATATCCTAAAACTTTACTTCTACAACTCAACCTATATGAAATATTGTAGACACGGGTGATATATCGCCGCGATAATCTCTGACCACCGCACGCACAAACACGCGAAAGAAAAGTTAGCAATGCGAAAAGAAGATGACAGATAATCTCTGACCATTTAACGTAAAATATCACGTGTACATATACTGCAGAAAGTGTAGACCGCATGAACTGACAATTGCATATCATTCACTACCTTGATGTATCTATCTTACAGAATTATGGAGCTGAATTACTATCTGCGGAATCGTACTTGGATGTACAACCGTCATCCTGATGACATGTGCGGTATGCGGGATGAATTCATAGAGGGTGTACACCAGTTCTTGCAGTTTGCCAAGGCGTTCCCTCAGTACATTGACGGTACCAAAATTAAGTGTCCGTGTGTGAGATGTCGCAACTTGAAATATCATCCAGAAGTGGATGTCACGTATCATTTATACTCGAAGGGTTTCACGCCGAATTACTATCAGTGGAGGGAGCACGGAGAACTTGTATCTTTAGCATCGGAGTACGAGCCTTATGTGGATGTCCACAATAACGCTCCTTACGACGATGGGTTGGTGAACATGGTTTTCGACACGGCCGGGCCTAGTTTCGATCCGGATGATCATGATGCACCTGAGGAGGCACCGAACCCCGATGCTGCACAGTTCATGGAGTTGCTGGAGAATGCAAGGACTCCATTATATCCTGGTTGTGAGGATCATTCACCGTTGGAGGTGGTTACAAGATTGTTGAGCATCAAGTCCGATTTTAACATGTCGCAAGATTGCTACAACCGTCTTATGGAGTTGCTTATAGAAATATTGCCTGAGGGTGCGAAGTTGCCTAAAGACTTCTACCGGTCTAAGAGGATGGTTAGATCGCTCTGGATGGGATACGAAAAAATCGATGTATGTCGCAACGGGTGCATGTTGTACTACAAAGACGACAAGGACGAAGACGCCTGCAGATTTTGTGGTGTCGATCGCTACAAGGCATGTGGTAGAGGAAAGTTTGTCGGTGCCAGGAAGCCTACCTCTTCGATGCACTACTTGCCGTTGACGGCGCGGTTGCAGCGGTTGTTTATGGTGAAGGAAACTGCAGAAAATATGAGTTGGCATAAGCGGGAATATACCGAAGGAGTGTTGGATCACCCATCTGATGGAAAAGCATGGAAGCACTTTGATCGAGAGTATCCAGATTTTGCTTCTGATCCGCGTAATGTCAGATTGGGTCTCTACTCCGACGGTTTTACCCCATTCGGACTTTCGGGATCCCAGTATTCGTGTTGGCCTGTGATCGTCACCCCGTACAATCTACCGCCTTGGATGTGCATGAAGACTCCATATATGTTTCTCACCGTTATTATCCCAGGTCCGAACAATCCGAAAAGGAACATAGATGTGTATTTACAGCCGTTGATTGATGAGTTGAATCAGATATGGGAAGTAGTTCCAACACGTACGATATATCTAGAAAACAAAATTTTCGGATGCGGACAGCACTTATGTGGACCATCAACGACTTTTCGGCCTATGGAATGTTATCTGGATGGAGCACGCATGGTCGTCTTTTATGTCCGTATTGCATGGACAGCACTAAGGCTTTCCGTTTGAAACACGGAGGCAAACCATGCTTCTTCGATTGTCATCGACAATTTCTGTCGAAGGATCATCCGTACCGGAGGAACAGGAATACTTTTCGTGCCGGCGTTGTGGAGAAGGCTAATCCCCCGCCAAGGTGGACCGGATACACGATATGAGAAGAGGTAAAAGATTTACCAAGAGCTATTGAGCAGCCTGCTACGGGCTACAAGTGTGACGGATATGGTCGCACTCATAACTGGACGAAGAGGAGTATATTCTGGGATCTTCCATATTGGAGCACCAATCTGATTAGACATAACCTTGATGTCATGCATATCGAGAAGAATGTGTTTGACAACATTAATTAATACTGTAATGGATGTAAAGGGGAAGACGAAAGACAATCCAAAGGCTAGATTGGACTTGGAAGAAATATGTAGACGTCCTGCATTGCATTTGATAGAGGACGGGAATGGGAAGTTGAAGCAGCCTAAGACAATTTTCTCACTGGAGAAGGAGGATGAAGTGAGGCTTTATAGGTGGATTCAAGGTCTGAAATTTCCAGATGGGTATGTTTCAAACTTGAGAAGATGTGTCGACCTCAAGGAGAACAAACTGACAGGTATGAAGAGCCATGATTGTCACGTAGTCATGGAGCGGTTAATTCCGATTGTATTTCGGGAATTCTTACCGCAGGCAGTTTGGGATCCATTGACGGAGCTTAGCATATTCTTTAGGGACCTTTGTTCTAAGAAATTGCTCGTTGAACGTCTAGAAAAGCAAAAGAAGGACATTGCAGTAACACTGTGCAAGCTAGATAGGGTGTTCCCTCCTGGATTCTTTGACTCTATGGAGCATTTGCCGATTCATCTTTCCTACGAGGCACGTGTTGGTGGACCCATCGAATATCGATGGATGTACCCGTTCGAGCGACATTTGAATCACCTAAAAAAAGGTGAAAAATAAGGCTCGGGTCGAGGGTTCTACTGTGAAGCCTATATTCTCGAGGAGATTACAAATTTCTGCTCCTCCTATTTCAAACCTCATGTTGCTACGAATAGAACGAGGGCTCCGAGAAACGACAACGGATATGAAGAATTTAATGATGGAATACTGAAAGTATTCAATGCGTCCGGAAAGCCTTCGGAGAAAATAAAGAAGAGATATTTGAATGACGAAGAATTAAGGGCTGCTCAGTTGTATGTATTACTCAATTGCGACGAGGATGAAGTGGAGAAGCTAGAGGGGTAAGTAACTCAGGATGATGAGTTTACGTCATCTCAATGTAATAGTATAAGCTAATATTATTGTACTAATCGACGGTTGCTTCGTTGTTTTCCAGCACATATAATGATGAGTTGAGGCTGGTTCGACCCTACCTAACAGACGAAGCATTAGAACAAGAAAAGAGACGTCATTTTCTTTCTTGGTTGAGCGAATATGTAAGTAGCTCGGTAATTACTGGCCTCTTCTAATGCAACTGCACAATAAATAACTTAATATCACTTCTTTGATATTCAGGTCGATCGTCTAATTTCACCCGAGATTGAATTAATTAGAACTCTTGCCAAGGGACCAATTACTTTTGTTAAAATATAGCCAAGTTACTGTGTCAATGGCTTTCGGTTCAAGTCGACAAATGCTCCGATCAGAGACAGCTTCCTGGATCTTGATTCCACGAAAAACAGTTGTTTGTGTATCAAGTCTTCGAACTACAAAGACGTCGATCCAGGAAATGACTTCTTTGGCATCTTGCGAGAGATTGTGGAGTTGTCATATAATAATGCAGAGAACCTGCAAAGATCGTGTTGTTCAAGTGTGAATGGTTCGATCCGATTGAAAATCAAGGTTGGAAAATTGACAAGCATGGTCTTCTGGATATAAACTACAAGCGTAGATATCAAGGCTACGAACCATTTGTCCTAGCAACTCAGGCTCAGCTCGTGTACTTCACAGCTTATCCGAGACGGGGAGCAACGAAGTCTGACTGGTGGGCAGTATGCAAGACTAAAGCCATAGATACTTTTGATGTTGACGAAAAAGCTTACCAGGAGGACGAGCTACCTCTTGTAACCAATATTGTCGATGTGGACTCCACGGAAGTTACGCATTACACGACACATAATGTAGAAGATGTAGAATTATCCGAAGAGGAAGACGAAGCCGGCGAAGGCGAAGATGAAAGTGAAGATGAGGAGGAAAAGGAAGATGAGGTCGAGGAAGACGAACAAGATGATTGAGAGAGATATACTTATCTGAACTTAGATGTTTCTTCTAGAATACATTATCTGGACTTAGATGTTTATTGTAGAATGTATCATCATATGTTGTCTTGGTTATTATCTTGTCTTTGTTGTACTTTCATATTTCTAGTCTCTATTATTTGTTGTACTTTCATATTTCTAGTCTCTATTAATTGTTGTACTTTCATATTTCTAGTCTCTATTATTTGTTGTATTATCATATGCTGTTATCAGGTATGGCAGGTCATCGCGGAGCATTCCGAAGGGGACAACGAGGTCACTCTCCTCCGGTACTTCCTACAGGTACTGCTAGAGGACGGATTTTTCCTTTGGTACCTCATTCTGGAACCGGCTCTGGATCCTCGTCGCCGACTACTCCTCCATATCGGACAGTAAGTGGGCCTGGTGGAACGACGTCACGTGGCATATCTCCTGGGACGAGTAGTTCCAGGCCTGTTGAGAGTGATCGTCCGTCTAGCATTCCTACTGCTGATACGATGATGGAGACGGATGAGCAGATGGCGAAGGCTGCGACGACGGCGCCGACGGCCGACCAGCATCATGCAGATGATGCGTGCGCACCTCCGGAGGAGAGGAGGACGGGGATCTGGGCCGACGGTACAAAGTAGGTGTTTTGGTTTATAATTTTTTTCTTTCTATTTTTATCATAATTTAACTTTTTTCATGAATATAATATGTTCGTATAAATATCGTCCCCCAGAGGTACAGAGACGTCTAGACCACATGCTGAGGCATAATTATGGTGGTGCTTGGATTAACTACTCTGAGGCTCCGGACGAGAGGAAGGCCTTCTGGTTTGCGCGCTTCAAGGTTAAAATATATTTGCTTTTAACATGAATCATATAATTTTTGTATATTATATATAACTGATAAATATTTGGTTTGCGCTCTTCTAGGATATGTTTTTCTATCCACCGCACCGGGCCGAGCTTATCGAGAGGATGTTTCCTGCCGTCGCTGCCAAGCTGATCCGCGACTCTATCAATGATCAGAAGGATCGTGATCGTGCCGGAAAGCCGATCCAAGGTTGGATCACCCCTGATCAATGGAATGCGATGAAGGCTCGATTCGAGGACCCAAAGTACAAGGAGAAGTCGGAGAAGGCCAAGGCGGCTAGGCAACATGCCTCGAAGTGGTGCGGTGGGTCGATTCCGATGACAGAACATTTTCGTCGTCTGGTATGTCTTCCTCTTTTAGAAATATTATTTTAATGCAAAACCGATAAATTATTACTAAGATAATATATTTAATTACAAGTAAGGAAGGTTGGTAACGCCGACATGGTGACCGTCTTCCTGGCCACCCATCGTCGCGGCGGTGACCTTATTGACGAGAGGGCCGAGCAGACTTATGTAAGTATTACAATACGTTATCTTAATTTAATACTTCGTGTCAATTTTAATATAACTTAGTAAATATGATGCAAATAAATATTCATGTAGTTAGTAATAATAAGTACATTAATTAGAAATTAGAAATAATAAGTACATTAATTAGAAATTAGTAATAATAAGTACATTAATTAGAAATTAGAAGTTAGTAATAATAAGTACTTTCTAGGCCAAGTATCAGAGGCTGCGGGAACGGGCGGCTGCTAGTACACCTGATGCAGGAGAGGACGGTACTTTTTCGCAGCCCACTCAAGCTCTGTCGGAGGACGAGATGTGGATTATCGTCGCTGGTGGACTCCGTAGGGGTACGTACTACGGTAAGGGATCCTATGGCGCCCTAGTTGCGACCCAGTCCTCTAGGACATCTCCTGCTAGTGTGCATGATCCACAGCCGTCCCAGGAGTCTGCCCGAGTCCACCATATAATGGAGTCTCTCCGTGACGACCTGCTACGACGGATCGAGGAGCAGTCTCAGCACGACGATCCTGTGCTGCTAGCATGATTGGATGCGCTCGACCGCGGCATTATGGACCTCAGGAAGACGACTGAGAGGACAGAGCACACCGTTGGAGGGTTAGAGCGCACGGTGACGGAGCTGCAGACAGGACAGGTGACCATGGCCGAGAGGATGAGATTGGCGCAGGATTCGATGGTCGAGAGCAGTGATAGAATGTTATCTATCATGGATTCATACCACCAGCGACTTACAGCATTGGAGCGTGCTGGTCTTCCGGGTGCGCCTTCATCGTCGTCGACTCCGCCGTCTCCATCGCCATCTTCTTCGACACCGACTCCACCGACGTCACTGCCTCCATCGGTATCGATTTCACGTGAGGAGTATGAGTTGTTCTTATCCTTTCGTCGTGGCGGTGCCCCTTCTGCACCAGATTCCTAGTAGTCCTAGTTAGGACTGTTTCTGTGTTTGTTTCATTCTTTGTTTGTGACTTGGATATTTGTTGGTTGTGTAGATTTGGATACTTGGTTATTTGGATACTTGGTTATTTGGATATTTGGTTATTTGGATACTTGGTTATTTGGATATTTGGTTATTTGAATATTTGGTTATTTTGTTAGTTGTTGTGTGATTGTTGTAAACTTGGTTATTCGCAATTATCGACGTCAAGTATACAAACTTGGGTAGTTGTGTACAACGAGAAATAGACATTCTGTGATTGTTTGGATCCTATTCTACAGTGAGAAATGGTTATCTTTTTAAACTGCAGGAAGAAATGGACATTCTATATTTTTTTTATTTTTTTTCAGACTTAGCGACGTTTACCGACGTTTACCGACGGCCACCGACGTATGTTTACGTCGGTAAACGTCGGTAAATATGCGATATTATCCAGTGTACCGACGTTTTAGCGACGTTATAATATGTCGAAGAACGTTGGTAAACGTCGATGCACGTCGTTAATAATCCCAAGAATTTCCAGGAATTACCGACGTTTAGCGACTTTGAAAATGTCACTAAACCACCGACGATTCGTCGGTAATCCATCGGTAATTTACCGACGCGTAGCAATACGCTGTTGTACGTCGCTAATACACCGACGTCACGACGGTAGGCGTCGGCAATATACCGACGTACATATACGTTGGCAAACGTCGATAATTGCGACGTTTGGCGACGTTTAGAAGATTAGCGACTTACATTTCAGCGGCTATCACGAAACGTCGGCAATTTCGTCGCTAAATATCTTTAGCGACGAAATTTATCGTTTTAGCGACGTCTTTATGCGTCGCTAAAACGACTTATTCTGGTAGTGGTCGTCCTCAAATCGTATCTTTCAGACCTTTTCGGTCATGTGGATGTTGTTCCTGTTTTCATCTGCCTTGAAGAGATTCTTTACAGACTCCCAGACGTCCTTAGCATGGACCGTCTTGCTGTATGACTCTGCTAGAGAGTCTTCCATAGAGTTTAAGATAAGCAACTTACAAATGTTGTTTATCTCTCCTCCACTTGGATTGCAGAGCAGTGGCCTCAGCGACCCTTCGAGCATTTCACCTTTTGGACTTAAAGGCTCAGGATTTGTCAACACGTAATCAACACTCACGAGTTGAAGATTAAGGCTGACCTTTCTCTTCCAGACGTTGTAATGCTCTCCGTCAAACTTCTCAAGATTGTTAAAACTTGTGTCAAGAAGGTTTGCATGATTGTTTTCTATCGAATATAAATCTTGCTTTGAGATTGTTATTCCCGAGGCTTAATTTTCGATGGAAAATAGAGAATCGAAACAGTTGTTTAAATAGCAACAACGTTTCATAGCAACACGTTAAAGAAGGTGCACTACAGAGATCTTGGAGGATTTTGGGTAACGAAAATCTAAAATGATTTCGTTACAACAAAAAACGAATGTAGAGCTTCTTTTAGGAAGGAACAAATCGAGTTGCTAGCAGCAACAGTGACGAAAGCCCACAATAGGTTTCTAATTAGATCAGAGAAGGAGAGAAAGAAAGAAGAAAGAGAAGTGATTAGATCACCGTTGCTCAAAGCAAGATTCACCTATATACGATCCGCTTTCAGGAACCAGCAAATTCTAGAAAACTTCTGGAACGCTCGTCGGTCAATATTTGAGACTTGAACGGGCTTTTTGGACTTTACGGACTCCTTTAACTCTCTTCTTGGTGCATCTTAGAAAAGAGGTCAGGGGGCTCTATTTATAGAGTGGAGTGAGACTTCACCATCTCTCCTATCCGATTTGAGACTAAAATACCAATACTCTAAAGTAGAGTTTGATGTTTTACATCATCCCACAATCAACATAGTCGAGTGCTAGCCCACGCCTACCCCCGAACACACGATCGTGCATGCACGAGGTATTCTGGAGTCCGAGTCCGATCAACAAAAATTAACTTACATCATTGTTAGAATTAATCATTTTTCATTCTAGGAAATATTTCCACATGGCACACACTTGTGCCCCATTACACCTCATGTGCACACCTCAACACAAATAATGCATTATATTGAGATACTTATCATTTGGTGTAGCCGATGTGGGACTATCTTTCCTAGTCTAAAGGCAAAAACACCAACAATATGTAGAGGGGCCCAATATGCATGCTACTTTACATGGTATGGACATTAAGTTCATTAAGTATCTGGATGTGAATTTGATGATTAAAATTTTGGATTTCCAAAGCAATTATAATATAATTATAATGACCAAGAATCAAGCTAGACAATAGGGTTAAAGATCGAAAGAAAATTCTTATACCAGACTCAATTAGCTAACAAGAACCAACCAGACACAATTTCTTGATACATGCATGTCAAGTTTATGAAATGTCAATATGTTCTTCCAATACTCTAGCATGTAGATATTTGACAGCGAAAAAAAATATTGTGGCAGCGCTTCTTGCCATCAGAGTTCGGAACGGATCCCGACATGATGCATCATGCATTAGGAAGGGTGACTTTCGACGAAAGGATGGAAGTTAGGAAGGCAATTACATGACCTTCGCATCCTTGAAGCCTGGAACTCCTCGAATGCAAGGAAAACAGAGAATAGAGAAAATATATATATATTTTTTTAGGGTGTCCACTTAGGCATGCCTTCAAGGGAGCTCGAACCCGTACTACTGCGCCGGGGTACTCCACCGTTCCCAACGGACTACGGCCACGGGGACGAGAATAGAGAAAATATGATTGGAAGAAGTTATCTCCATCCCTCCTGAGAAACAATCACGTGGAACGATTAGAAAGTTTGTATTGATCCTTTCCTAAAATATGATTTGTAAAAAGCAAATTATTGAATCTTTCTAAAATAAAATTTTAATAGATAAATCATTAGATTAATTTAAGTTAAGATCCTACGGGCACAAATAAATGTGCTCATTTGCTCATCTAGATGGTGTGCTCACTCATCTAGATGGTGTACTCATTTTAATAGATAAATTATTAGATTAATTTAAGTTAAGATCCTACAGACACAAATAAATGTGCTCATTTGCTCATCTAGATGGTGTGCTCATTGGATAGGCTATATATATAAAAAAAAAAAAAAAAAAAAAAAAAAATATGGGAGGGAAAGAGAGTAAATCATTTGAGTTACTGATTTGTGCTTTCACATATATAATATATATATTTTAGGGAATTATAATTAACAAATAGATTTTTACAATGTTCAAGGCTTTTAAGATGGATTACTAAAACTATCCCCAATTTATTATAGTTTTTAAAAATAAAACCACTTTAACTACATAAACTCAAATATGACCTCAAAATAGGAATTTATAATAAAGTTATGACATATGTACGACTTTTTCTAACTAACACTTGACTTTTAGAAACTTGCAATCAAGAGATGAAATACATATAATCTAATAATTTGTAATTGATAAGTTTGAAAGAAATAGAAACTCATATTTTCCTTTGAAATAAAATTTAACATGGTAGGAGATTCTTGACAACTACAATTACCATATTTTATTTTGGGCGAGGAAAATGGTAAATCATTTGAGTTACGAATTTGTGAGTTTGATTTATTCTCTATGGTGGTGAAAGAGAGTAATTAAGAATGAAATGGAATAAAGTAAGAGGCAAGGGTGAGAAGATGTCATTAATGTATTTCATTATTCACATCCCTTCCTCCCTTCTCTCTCTTCAAAGGAAAAAAAACAGTAACAAGAGGGGTGGAGTCTTCTACTCCTTGCTGCTTTTTTTCTTTTCTTTTCTTTTTCTAATCCCTCTCTCTATCGAGTATTGTGTTTGTCAAACTCTCTCTCCAAATACAATTATTTGCTGATTTCAATTGCTTTGCCGTGTAATCAATCTCTTACTATCTTTAAATTTTAGATTGCTACTAGTAGTATATAGAATAGAATAGCAGCGTGTCGGCTACCCATCACCTCCTCTCTTCCATTCTAACACTTTCCCAAAATCCATTCCCAAACCAGAACAAGGAGTAGGAGTAGCTCTTGTTGTTAGTAGTCTGAAGGCGGCAGGTTGGAGGAGGAGGAGGAGGAGGAGGAGGAGGATGATGATGATGATGATGATGAATGATGATGATGATGATTGTGACCGTTATGGCAGCCATCAAAACCGAATAAAAAATTTTAATAATTTCAAAAGTGAAATCTAACCAAAAAATTTCAAACTGATTCGAATATTTTATTCGGTTCGATTTTTAATCTTAAAAAATTGAATAATGCTCATCCTTACCGTGATGTACCACTATGATAACTATCCAGCTGTGACTACTGTAGGCTCAGTTGATCAAGTTCCTTTAATGCTTTAGAACAGTTGTTCAGTGGCATTCTGTATCAGTGGATTAGTAGCACTCGTATCAGAGGGATACTTTGTGATAGAGTTATCTTCATCCACCTCACTGCTCACAATGCTCAATTCATCCAATGGCAGTTAGCCAGCTCAGCAAAAGGGAAAATTTACACATCACTGCCTAGTCACACAAATGCAGTTAACCAACTCATCTTTTGGTTAGCCAGCTCAGCTGGGTGAAGTCGGTTACTTCTTCATACTGTACTGGACTATAAATTAGGGCTGTGCACAATTAAGTCAAACCGACCAAATCGAACCAAGCCAAACCGAACCGATGGTTCGGTTGGTTTGGTTCGGCTTCAATTTTTTCAAAACCGACCGGTTCGGTTTGGTTCATAATTTGGTTATGCCAAAAACCTTCTAAATCGAACCGAACCAAATCCTTGTATGTGAAACCCGTAATTTTAAATTAATTAATTCAGTGTTATTTTTATTTATTATAATTAATATTTTTGAAAATTTTAGTGTTTAATCAAAACTCTTAAAATTTTATTTTTATAATTTGTTGCTAAATTAATTATTATCATTTTTTTTGGAAAACCAAATTTTTAGAAATAATTAATAATTCTAGAATTTAATGTTGAACCTGACTCATCCCGAACCCGTCTCGAACCCAAGTTCAGTTTTTCCCAAACTAATTTAGAAATCCTTTTATATATATATTTATATATATATAACATTTTTCTTATTATCAAAACAATTCTTTTTATTAACTCTTATTAACTCTCTCTCTCTCTCTCTCTCTCTCTCTCTCTCTCTCTCTCTGGAGCAAAACCTATCATTTCCTTATTAAAAACCAAAGAATCCTTTAATTTCCTTTAACTTTCATTATAACTCATTAACTCTCATAACTTTTTAAAACTCTCACTCTCTTTCCTTTAAAACACCAGCAAAGGAAAACCCCTTTCCCTTCCGAACGCTCGGCCACCCCTTTTCCGAAACTTCCCGAGCGGCCGAGCCTCTCCCTATTCCCCTTCCCGAACGGCCATGGCCTTTGGGTTCCGAAACACCCAAAAAAATTCTTCCTATGTAAAGCCCATTCTCTTCATTCTCCTCATCCACTCTCACCAAACCCTCTTTCCCCAACCTCCAAGCCCGACCCGGCCGTGCCCTACCGGCGAACTCCTCGGCGCGCGCCCCGACGCCACCTCCAGCGTCGCCCGAGCCCCTCCGGCAACCCGCGCGGCTTCCCCGAGCCGACCGCCTCCCTCCGGAGCACCATCCGCCGCCGATCCCGACCCGAGCGGCGAGCCCGAGCCCCCGGCGCGTGTGCACGTTGCCCGTGTGCAACTCTCTGTGCGCACTGCCGTTCCCATGCCCCGGTTTGATGTCTAGATCTGTGTTTTCCGAGGCACGTTCCGCTGTCCGCGTGTTTTGGATTTTTTCGAGATCCGTGGGTTTTTCGTTTTTTTCCTCTTTTTTATCTGAGAGCTCTAGCCGAGCACCCCAGGTATCTTCAGTGTTCTTGTATCCCTCCCATTTAGTGTCGATGATGACATGGTCCCCGATCCCGCTATGGGAATCGGATCGATTCGCGGATTCGGATTTTTTGAACTCCCTTTCGGAATGATTCTGTAGATTTGTTGTTCTATGTTTCTGTGGAATTATGCTTCTGTGGTTTCTCGAAAATTTCTGAGTTAAGTTCGGATTTTCCATATATGGTTCTATAGTTTAAGGTTTCCGAATTTCATTTCGGATTCTTCGAATTTTTATATTTCGGAATTCATGCTGTGATGTTGAGTTTAGAATTTTGGGTTCTTTTCGGATGTAGTTCTGATTATTCCAACTTCGATATGGAATAGTCGGGCTTGCTTCCGATTTCGAGTTCGATAGATATGGAGTTTGGATTCTCGGATTTGGGATTTAAGCTCCGTTAATTCATTTTATATATATAAATGGCTTTGAAATGGATTTTGGTTATGTATTGGCGTTATTCCTAAGTTTGAAATATTTTGGTTGTATTTTTCCAGAATTTGGTTGTCCCAATTATAGAGGAAGTGCTGCCCAAATTTTCAAAAATATATTTTAAAACTATTTTCAAATTCCGATCTTTGCAAAACAAACTACATTTTGGAGTGTTAGTTTTAAAATGGATTTTTTATCTTTTCGGACGACGACCATATTGGTCCATGGGCCCTAACTAAATGCAAACGAAACCGGCCAACCCGGACGTTGACGTATTAGTTAAAACATGAGTTTTTGAATGACCAAGTCTGAGACGCATTTTATAATTATCTTTAATTTATTATTATTTTAAAATGGGTTACTGCTGTTAGTATTTTGGTGCAGGGCTTCGGCCTACTGTTGGACCGTTCGCGGCATTCAGAGCTCACCTTTAAATTAAGTTAATTTATGTAAAAAATTGTAAGGACATAAGTCCAAGTTTCTTTTCTATTTTTTTTTCTGTGGAACTGTAATAAGTAGGTAGTTTTTCCTTTTATTTTTCTGGATTATTGTTTTGTAGGTAACGTGTAAATGGTAAACTGAATATTTATTTTTATAGAAAAATTAATAAGAGTTTTCTCACATTAATAATAATAAGATTTCAAGTTTGTAACTTAGACAATTTCATGTTTTCTCATTAAAAAAAATCACTAAATTTATATATATATATATATATATATATATATATATATATATATATATATATATATATATATATATATATATATATATATTATAAAATACAAAGTTTTGCCAAATAATTAAAAAATGTTAAGTTTTCCAATAAAAATGTTAACTTGACTTTTACCTCGCTAAATTAATAACTTTGAATCGCATCGATAAACGTGAGATTGTAACTAGCACACCTAGATATGGTTTCCTCATTTATGCTAAGTCGGGATTCTCAATGTAGGATTTCGAGGACGAGTCTGATTTTCTTTTCCGGAACCGACTCTTCAAACCCAGTCATAAAAAAGGCAAGTACGGTTGTGTTTATTTTTCAATTTTGTTAATAATTGTAATATTGCAAGATTAAACCACATTGCTACACGAACTCTCTCCTAGAGTATTGATTGTTATTGATTATGGGATTGGGGGAGTAGTGTAGTGTATTATGACCAATACCCCTCATATTGCATATTGATTGTGCGAGCTTACCCCTCTTACACACGGGGATAAGCCGTACATCACTAGGATACTATTGTACAACCTAAGCCGGTCATAAACATTACATACTCAAATCACATTATTTTTAATTGTGAAAAATTGCTGAAAAAATTGTTCAAGTATTTTAACTGTTTAAAATTGCAAATTTCTAATTATTAGTTGAATTGTTATATTTTCATAATTGTACTTTGCTCCTTTCCTGACTGGATTCCCCACCCCCCAATAGGTTTCTTTGATGAAGCTGAGCTATTGATAAATAGCTTCTACGACCCGGTGCTTTATCCAGCTGTTCTGCCAGAGTCCCATTTGGAGGACGATGATTCTGTGGCTGACGAGCCAACTTCCTAGATGATGATTTTCTTTTGTTTTGATGTTAAATAAAAGACAGTTTTATTTTATCAGTTGTATCAGTTGAATATTTTGTTGGACAAGTTTTTATTATTCGAAATTTTAGATGTTGTGACAAATATATTGTGTAGTTGTGATTACCTGCAATTGGATACAGCTTACTGCCGCCGTCTTACAACGGTGCAGGCTAGGCATGATCCGATTCGACCCAACAATTTAGGACCGGGTCGTGACATATTTTTAGTGGTAGTCCATGCAGGTTGATCAACAACTTAGGTAAACATATCTAGAAACATTTAGAACACTAGAACATTAATTTGTCACAACATAGGACCGATATATATTATAAATAAATATTTTTGTTTGTTATAGACTGGTAGGCTACCTTGCTTATGTTTTGCAATCCTAAACCTTCCAGAGTATGGCCACATACAAGACTAACACTGCTGGCGATGGGTTGTCATCACCCGATCACACCCCACCTCCTCAATCGAGTCCCGATCCTACACCCTGGCAGCTGACCGATCGTCCCCATAATGCATCAGCACCCCGTGGATTCTACACTACAACTCAAGTATTAGATCATACATCTTCCCAGACTGAACAGCAAGCCACTACGGTGGTACCCGATCCAGTTGTCCCACCAGTGCCCGTGGACCCCACCAACCTCGTAGGCCTGCTACGCGGAGTGCTTGAGGCACAGAGAACTCAAGCGGAAGCTCATCGCGAACAGATGGCGATTATGAGAGGAGGCATGGAGAATACCCACAATGTGGCTATGGCTGCACTGGAGAGAGGAAAAGCAGCCCAATCTGAACCAAGGCCTGCTAAAGTCGACGATATTGAGAAATTCATGAAGCTGGGCCCTCGACCTTTCAAAGGAACCGAGGGAATTATCTATGCTGACGAATGGCTCGATAGCATGGAGCGTCTCCTCAGCGTTGCTCGACTTCTTGATGATCTTCAAGTTGAAGCTGTGGGACTCCAACTGCTAGATGTAGCCAGCACCTGGTATCGGAATGAACCCCGACTCCAGGACAGGCAGCTTGACTGGAACACCTTCAAGAGGTTGTTCCGCAGGAAGTTCTTCCCAACATCAGAGTTGCGGGAGATGGAAAGATAGTTCCACAATCTGAAGCAAGGGAACATGATTGTTGGAGAATATACGGCAGAGTTTGGTCAACTTAGTCGCTTTGCAAAGAACTTGGTTGCTGACCCCGCTGATCGTGCTGAAAGATTCAGGTATGGACTAAGGGAAGAGATTCATACTCCTGTGATCGCAGGTGGTGCCAAGACGTATGAGAGGAACTTAATACGAGCTCAGGATATAGAGAAGAGTCAGCCTGCTCGCTCAAAGAGGGAGTATTCTGGAACTAGCAATTTCCAGAATAACCAGAAGTGGCCCAACCACAACAATAACAATAGGCCTTCTCACCACCACCACCACCACCATCAGGCGAAGACCAATGACAGAGCGCCTCAGAAGCAGATTTCTGTCTGCGATTTCTGCAAGAGGCCAGGACATCAGTCGAACATCTGCAGGAAGAGGCTAGGACACTGCCTAGTTTGTGGGTCTGTCACCCACCAAGTGAAGGAATGCCCCACGGCATTCAATCGGACTGGAACAATACAGCAGAAGGCTCCCCTATCCACTCAGCAACAACAGTTTGGACAACACCAACAGAAGACTGGGCGAGCTTTTGCCCTAACAGCAGATGAGCAAGAGCCAGAGCAGGAACCCACCGCTGATGTCATCGCAGGTTTCATTTATGTGCATTCACATCCTGCTTTAGCATTATTTGATTCGGGTGCTTCACACAATTTTATAGCAACAAAATTTATCTCTGCACACCACCTAGTTACGGGATTTAGCAAGAAGATATGTAGAGTTATGACCGGTGGTTGATCCATACCCATCACTGAGACCTGTAATTGCCCAATAACTATATCAGGACACAATTTCTTAGCACCCTTACTTGTGATGCCCTTACCTAACTATGATGTAGTCCTAGGAATGGACTGGTTAAGTAAGCAGCATGCGCTGATAGATTGTCACAGAGGATGTGTAGTCTTCAGCCCACCTGGAGAGCCGGAGTTTGAAATCTCTCGAGCTCCGGAAGATATGGAGGGTATTACTTACTCCTCTATCACCGAAGAAACCGGACCTCCTCACCCTATCATAGAAGAATTCATGGATGTTTTCCCTGATAGTCTTCCAGGATTACCCCCAGATCGAGATGTAGAATTCACCATCGACATAGTTCCCGGCTCTGTCCCTATTTCTCGTAGATGCTACAGAGTCAACCTTAAGGAGGCCAAAGAAATGAAGGACCAGATCAATGAGCTGAAGGCCCTTGGATTTATCACAGACGGAGCTTCATCCTGGGGAGCATCTGTCTTGTTCGTACCTAAGAAGGACGGGACTGTACGGATGTGCATCGACTACCGGACGCTGAACAATATCACCATCAAGAACAAGTACCCTCTGTCCCGGATCAATGACCTGTTTGATCAACTCAGTGGAGCCAAGGTATTCTCGAAGATAGACCTTCGATCTGGCTACCACCAAATCAAGGTCAGGAAGGAGGACATCCCAAAGACGGCATTCAACACCAAATATGGTCATTATGAATTTTTGGTCATGTCGTTTGGATTGACGAATGCCCCTGTGGTATTCATGAACCTTATGAACAAGGTCTTCTATGAATATCTGGATCAGTTTGTTGTTGTCTTCATCGATGACATCCTGATCTACTCGAAGACCGAAGAAGAGCATGAAGAGCACCTGAGGAAAGTTTTGGGAACCTTGAGGAAGGAGAAACTCTATGGTAAGCTATCTAAATGTGAATTCTTCTTAGATAAGGTAGATTTTCTGGGCCATGTTGTCACAGGAGAAGGAATTTCGGTGGATCCAAAGAAGATAGCTGCTATTGAGAAGTGGAGTACACCAAGTTCAGTTGCTGAAATCAGAAGTTTCTTGGACTTAGCTGGCTAATACCGAAAATTTGTGAAGGACTTCGCCAGGATTGCTGAGCCGATGACGAAGCTCACAAGGAAGAATGAAGAATTTGTGTGGACTGAAGCTTGCCAGGCAGCATTTGAGGAACTGAAGAAGAGACTTACAACAGTACCGATACTTGCGCTACCCGTAGGTACCGACGGTTTCTCAATCTATAGTGATGCTTCTGGTAAAGGATTAGGTTATGTTCTTCAACAACACGGGAAAGTAATTGCTTACGCATCTAGGCAATTACGGACTCATGAGAAGAACTATCCCACGCATGATTTGGAGCTTGTAGCAGTTATTTTTGCACTGAAGCTGTGGAAGCATTACCTCTATGGAGAGAGAGTAGAAATATTTACAGACCACAAAAGTCTTAAATATATTTTCACTCAGAAGGAGCTGAACATGCGACAGAGGAGATGGCTGGAGCTGATGAAAGATTTCGACATCAACTTGCAGTACCATCCGGGTAAAGCTAATGTGGTTACAGATGCACTTAGTCGATACCCAATGGCGATATTTTTGACCAAGGAGCGGCATTTGCTGGAAGACATAGAGAAGCTTGGACTGGAGATTGTACTGCCTGAAGAAGAAATAAAGAAGCTGAAAAGAGAAGCTATTGTACCAGGAGTTGAATCATCAATGATGCAGTTGCAAGTGCGTTCAAGTCTGATGGACAAAGTTAAGGAGGCACAATTTCAAGACAATACGCTTTGCAAACTCAGAGATCAAGTGCTGGCAGGAACACTTGAAGGATTCTCAATCTCCAGTGACGGAGCATTGAGGCATGGTACGAGACTTTGCGTACCAACTGGCAAACTGAGGAATGAGCTGATACAAGAAGCGCACCAGTCGCAGTATTCCATACATCTAGGAGCTAATAAAATGTATCGGGATATGCGTACTGTAGTGTGGTGGTACAGAATAAAGAAGGACGTATCCAGATTTGTGGCTAGATGCTTGATTTGTCAACAGGTGAAAGCCAGCAGACAGAGACCAGCAGGACTGTTGCAGCCGCTAGGCATCCCAGAGTGGAAATGGGAACACATAACGTTGGATTTTGTGTCAGGAATACCCCGATCCCAAGGAGGAAAGGATGTCATTTGGGTTATTGTGGACCGACTGACAAAGTCAGCTCACTTTATCCCCTTCAAGTTTGGTCTATCCAGCGAGAAGTTGGCAGCACTGTACATACAGCATATTTATCGGATTCATGGAGTTCTGGTAAGTATTGTATCTGACAGAGATACCAGATTCACCTCTCACTTTTGGAAGAGCTTACATGACAGTTTGGAAACACAATTGAAATTCAGCACCGCCTACCATCCCCAGACTGACGGACAATCGGAGAGAACCATTCAGACGCTAGAAGACATGCTGAGATCTTGCGTCTTGGAATTTGGAGGGTCGTGGGAAGACCACTTGCACTTGGTAGAGTTTTCCTACAACAACAGCTACCAAGATAGCATCAGTATGACTTCGTTCGAGGCACTCTATGGACGTCGTTGCCGCACTCCACTTGCTTGGGACGACGTAGGAAAAAGAGTACTACTTGGACCCAAAATGGTGATTGGTGCAGCAGAGAAGGTAAAGGTGATTAGAGACAAGCTCAGGATTGTCCAGGACAGACAGAAGCATTGGGCAGATAGCAGCCGTCGGCCGTTGGAGTTTGAAGAAGGAGACAGTGTGTTCGTGAAGATCTCCCCTACCCGAGGAACTATCAGATTCGACAGAGCAGGAAAGCTGAGCCCCAGGTACATCGACCCATTCGAAGTTTTGAGCTGAATTGGAGAAGTAGCATACCGATTAGCTCTACCAGCTAATCTTGAAGGCGTGCACAACGTCTTCCACGTTTCACAGCTCAGACGCTACATCCCGGACCCGAGTCACATCTTGGACCATTCAGAGCTGGAGATTGGACCCAGCCTCACAGTACCAGAGAAACCAGTGGCAATTTTAGACGGAGGTGAGAAGAAAACCAGGAACTCTGTGACGCCCATAGTCAGAGTGATGTGGCGGCACAATTCCCCAGGCGAGTCTACCAGGGAGCGAAAAGACGAGATACGGGAGCAGTATCCGTATCTATTTGAGACCTGAGGTAATTCCTAACCCTATCCTTTAAATTTCGAGGACGAAATTTTCTAAAGGAGGAAGGTTGTGAAACCCGTAATTTTTAATTAATTAATTCAGTGTTATTTTTATTTATTATAATTAATATTTCTGAAACTTTTAGCATTTAGTCAAAACTCGTAAAATTTTATTTTTATAATTTGTTGCTAAATTAATTATTATCATATTTTTTTGGAAAACCATATTTTTAGAAATAATTAATAATTCTAGAATTTTAGTGTTGAACCTCACTTATCCCGAACCCGTCTCGAACCCAAGTTCAGTTTTTCCAAAACTAATTTAGAAATCCTTATATATATATATATATATTTATATATATATATATATAACAATTTTCTTATTATCAAAATAATTCTTTTTATTAACTCTTATTAAATCACTCTCTCTCTCTCTCGTTTAACACTCTGGAGCAAGACCTATCATTTCCTTATTAAAAACAAAAGAATCCTTTAATTTCCTTTAACTTTCATTATAACTCATTAACTCTCATAACTTTTTAAAACTCTCACTCTCTTTCCTTTAAAACACCAGCAAAAGAAAACCCCTTTCCCTTCCGAACGCTCGGCCACCCCTTTTCCGAAACTTCCCGAGCGGCCGAGCCTCTCCCTCTTCCCCTTCCCGAACGGCCATGGCCTTTGGCTTCCGAACCCCCCAAAAAAATTCTTCCTATATAAACCCCCTTCTCTTCATTCTCCTCATCCACTCTTACCAAACCCTCTTTCCCCAACCTCCAAGCCCGACCCGGCCGTGCCCTACCGGCGAACCCCTCGGCACGCGCCCCGATGCCACCTCCAGCGTCGCCCGAGCCCCTCCGGCGACCCGTACAGCTTCCCGAGCCGGCCGCCTCCCTCCGGAGCGCCATCCGTCGCCGATCTCGACCCGAGCGGCGAACCCGAGCCCCCGGCGCTTGTGCACGCTGCCCGTACGCATCTCCCTGTGCACGTTGCCGTTCCCATACCGCGGTTTGCTGTCCAGATCTGTGTTTTTCGAGGCACGTTCCGCTGTCCGCGTGTTTTGGATTTTTCCGAGATCCGCGGGTTTTCTGTTTTCTCCTCTTTTTTATCTGAGAGCTCTAGCCGAGCACCCCAGGTATCTTCAGTGTTCCTGTGTCCCTCCCATTTAGTGTCGATGATAACATGGTCCCCGATCCCGCTATGGAAATCGGATCGATTTGCGGATTTGAATTTTCCGAACTTCCTTTCGGAATGATTCTGTAGATTTGTTGTTCTTCAATGTTTCTGTAGAATCATGCTTCTGTGGTTTCTCAGAAATTTCAGAGTTAAGTTCGGATTTTCCATATATGGTTCTGTAGTTTTCGGTGTTCGAATTTCATTTCGAATTCTCTGAATTTTTATATTTCGGAATTCATGCTGTGATGTTGAGTTTAGAATTCTGGGTTCTTTTCGGATGTAGTTCTGATTATTCCAACTTCGATATGGAATAGTCGGGCTTGCTTCCGATTTCGAGTTCGATAGATATGGAGTTTGGATTCTCGGATTTGGGATTTAAGCTCTGTTAATTCATTTTATATATATATATGGCTTTGAAATGGATTTTGGTTATGTATTGGCGTTATTCCTAAGTTTGGAATATTTTGGTTGTATTTTCCCAGGATTGGGTTGTCCAATTATAGAGGAAGTGCAGCCCAAATTTTCGAAAATATATTTTAAAACTATTTTCAAATTCTGATCTTTGCAAAACAAAATACATTTTGGAGTGTTAGTTTTAAAATGGATTTTTGTATCTTTTCGGGCGACGACCATATTGGTCCATAGGCCCTAACTAAATGCAAACGAAACCGGCCAACCCGGACGTTGACGCATTAGTTAAAACATGAGTTTTTGAATGACCAAGTCTGAGACGCATTTTATAATTATCTTTAATTTATTATTATTATTATTAGAATGGGTTACTGCTGTTAGTATTTTGGTGCAGGGCTTCGTCTACTGTTGGACCGTTCGCGGCATTCAGAGCTCACCTTTAAATTAAATTAATTTATATAAAAAATTGTAAGGACATAAGTCCAAGTTTCTTTTCTATTTTTTTTTTCTGTGGAACTGTAATAAGTAGATAGTTTTTCCTTTTATTTTTCTGGATTGTTGTTTTGTAGGTAACGCGTAAACGGTAAACTGAATATTTATTTTTATAGAAAAATTAATAAGAGTTTTCTCACATTAATAATAATAAGATTTCAAGTTTGTAACTTAGAAAATTTCATGTTTTCTCATTAAAAGAAAAATAACTAAATTTATATATATATATTACAAAATACAAAGTATTGCCAAATAATTGAAAAATGCGAAGTTTCCCAATAAAAATGTTAACTTGACTTTTACCTCGCTAAATTAATAACTTTGAATCGCATCGATAAACGTGTTTTGTTTATAACAACATAAAATTTGACTATGATCAAATTTTAGAGATTGTAACTAGCACACCTAGATATGGTTTCCTCATTTATGCTAAGTCGGAATTCTCAATGTAGGATTTCGAGGACGAGTCAGATTTTCTTTTCCGGAACCGACTCTTCAAACCCAGTCATAAAAAAAGGCAAGTACGATTGTGTTTATTTTTCAATTTAGTTAATAATTGTAATATTGCAAGATTAAACCATATTGCTACACGAACTCTCTCTTAGAGTATTGATTGTTACTGATTGTGGGATTGGGGGAGTAGTGTAGTGTATTATGACCAATACCCCTCATATTGCATATTGATTGTGCGAGCTTACCCCTCTTACACACAGGGATAAGCCGTATCGTATCACTAGGATACTATTGTACAACCTAAGCCGGTCATAAACATTACATACTTAAATCACATTGTTTTTAATTGTGAAAAATTGCTGGAAAAATTGTTCAAGTATTTTAATTGTTTAAAATTGCAAATTTCTAATTATTAGTTGAATTGTTAAATTTTCATAATTGTACTTTGCTCCTTTCCTGACTGGATTCTCCACCCCCAATAGGTTCCTTTGATAAAGCTGAGCTATTGATAAATAGCTACTACGACCCGGTACTTTATACAGCTGTTCTGCCATAGTCCCATTTGGAGGACGATGATTCTGTGGCTGACGTGCCAACTTCCTAGATGATGATTTTCTTTTGTTTTGATGTTAAATAAAAGACAGTTTTATTTTATCAGTTGTATCTGTCACGATCCGCACCCGCTTTTCGGATGCGAGCTTTTGAGCAAGCCAGCTACGTATCGAACGGGCTCCAGCCCGACTCGAATACATAAACGCTGTCAAGGCTATGGTATACTGCCAAATTATGGCAAACAAATCTACATCTCAATCCACAATAAGAATATGAAACATGAATGAACACTATGGGTCGTGGTCTACAGCCCACTAGCATAAATGTCCGATAAGACTCAAAGAATATAACTAGAGTCTCTAAAGTGAATCAATAAACAGGATAACTCGCGATAAGGAATGTAAAGCACGAAAGGATAACAAACGTAATAATGATACCTGAATCCCACAAGCGAATCATCGCATCTGAAATCCACAAGAATCGTAAATCCTCCGCCACCCAGAACTACTAGCTAACTCCATGCGACCGCTAAACCTGAGGAGATCATCAGGTCCTCAGAGGACATAGCAAGATACATAATATACATACCTATCTAACAATTTTATCATGCGTAAGAAAATAAACAAGAAAAATGGGAACACGACCAATGACTACGAACACGGACACAAACACGAACACTAGAACAATTACGCATAAATGAACTGCCGGATGAACGATACACAAGATCAATGGAAGAAACCAAACCCTCGTCCCGAGTGTGGACTCTCTGGTTTGAACTAAGCACTAACCCTCGTCCCGAGTGTGGACTCTCTGGTTAGCTCACGGCAAGGCACCCTCGTCCCGTGTGTGGACTCTCTGGTGCAATTGGTCAACCCTCGTCCCGAGTGTGGACTCTGGTGCCAATGATCACGACAAACACCCTCGTCCCGAGTGTGGAATCTCTGGTGCACCAAACAACCCTCATCCCGAGTGTGGACTCCCTGGTTGTGCAAAACGATAATCAAGGCTATGGCAGTTCACTACACGCACTCGTTCTATGATACGACTCAAGCATGGTACTGACGAGAAACTCCAAGTGTGAACCACAAGACCAAATATGAACACGGCTATATGCAATGAAAACAACTCCACAGAAAATGACACGAAAAGCACATGTCCATAAACAATCAAAACTGGAAAATGAAATACAATGCATATAAATAAAACTGTAGAGGAAGGCAAGGTATACTTACCTGTGGTCCTGAGCTACTGGCACGGGTCAAGTGCCGAGTCAATGTCCAATGAACCTGGTTTAAATTGATAGAATCAATGAACATTTAAAAAGTACCAAGGAGCCTATCTAGTCTTGTTGTTTAGACTTCTAGTTTACTTGCATTTAATTAGGTGGTATACTGTCTAATGCTCCCAATCCCCTTGTGATATGTAAACATAGTCTACTTGGAGTCTTAGGGTCATGCCTACATGTTCTCAGTCTCCAAACAAACCTATATTTAGCAGGTGACACTAGTTTACTAAATGGATGGCAAGGTATTAAGGTTCAATAACAAGGATATTAGAATTGATGGGCAAAAACTGAAATAGGTCATACCAATTTACCTTAAATTTCTTCAATATAAGGGTATTATAAAAATTAAAACTCCAAACTTCAAAACAACAAACTAAGGCTTGAACTCTAAACCTCATCTATACAACCTGAGCACCCAACCAGTAAGCTACAATCGCATATATGATTGCTCATGGGTTTTGCTTATTATCAACTCCTTGTTGACAATTTACCAGGAAATGGGAGAACAACAAAAAAACATATTGAACAACACAAGGTCAAATGGCAACAAAATCCCTTCCTGTGGTACAAGGGAATCGAACCCATGTTCCCTCACCACAAAACACGCGCCCCAACCAGGTGAGCTAAGCACTTATTTGTTAGATTAAGGCTCCAATGAAATATATATATTACTACTCACAAATCCCTAGTTAACTATTTAAATAATATAATAATCTTAAACAAAACATTTACAGATAATATAATGACTAACTATTAACTATTTTGTTAACCCAATATCTAATTACAGTTGTAAAAGTAAAATATAGAAAAGTAGGGGTGTTTATTGGAAATTTACCTAACATAAGCAACCAAAGGTGAACAGGAGTTGTCTTCTTCCTTTCTTCTTCCTGGTTCCAAGTACGTCATAGGGGAGGGGTCATGGAAAAGTTGATGCCATGGAGGTAAACTGCACCACGTAGTTACAGGGGATGGACCGGCTTCGTGGAGTACTCGATGAACGATTTGAAAGGCTGGGATTCGATACTGGTCTCCCCGACGGACAATGACGCGTAGGCTCTATATGCAGGGTCCCCGACAGAATCGTCGGTTGGGTCTGACTCGGCCACTGCACCGGGGACGGCCAGGCTGGTGCGGCTTGTGGCGGCCCAGGCTTGGTCGTCGGAAGCTTTGGGGACGCTGGCCTCTGGTGTGGTGGACGTGGAGGCTGGGTTGGTCTTGGCATAGGTCGACACGATCGCGTCCACCGCCTGGCACTCGCTCACCATCTTCTGCTTGTTCTCCGGGCTGGAGGGAGTGTCGATGATGGTGAGCGGGACGCGGCCGGGATAGTAGTCCGCAGGGAGGCGAGTCGGCGGGAGCACCGACGGAACGTTGTCGGGGAACGACTTGGTGGCAACGGACACGATCAGGCTCGACTTGTCGGTGCCGGTGTCACGACCCGCACCCTAGAGTAAGGGCACGAGACGTGAATACGTCCAGCCTACGCCGCAATGTCGGCGGTAGAACGTTGTCCTAAGTCACATCATCTAGCAGTATATATCTAAACAGTTTATACTCCCCGAATGGGGGTGACATAGCAATAATAAACTCAATCACAACTAAGGAAGAGATAGCACGATATGAACAGAACTCAAGGAAATGAAATAGATAAAACAGTAGTCTAAGATAATCCCAGCAATACAAGGTCTCAGATAAAAGAATATATACAAACTGATCTCCAAATAAAGAGTCTAACTAGAACATGATCCAACTACATAAAGATAATAGCCTAACTATCTAGTCTAGGCTGTCGGGGGAAGGTCCCCAGCTACTGCTGGATCCTCCTGAGGGTCCAGCTCACAGGTGTCATCAAGGGCTGCCCCGAAGTAGGTGTCCAGGCAAGCCTCCTCCTCGTCCTCTGTAATATTTTCAACAGGTCCAGTCAGGACAGGAGCGAGCACAGTACATCTCAACAATTCATAGCAGGTTAGAAAATATGAACATGCAGTAAAGTAAGATACAAGTACTGAAAGAAGTGCAGTATAAAAACAGAGAGAGAATTGTAATAGAAATATCTACTATACATAGGGAACTAGCAGTGACTAGTGAGTCAGAGTACAATATGAACATGTAATACTCCTCCGTACCCCCGATCAATATACAAGGATCTAGCCAGGTTATGTTATATGATGCTATGTAGCAGACCCCGAAGGTGATAGACCCCGAGGGTGATAAGCCCCCGAAGGGTGGTAGACCCCGAAGGTGATACATAGTAGTCCCATAAAAATGGGGATTCTGGGGGTAACCCAACAGTGTAAGTCCTATAAAAATAGGGATTCTGGGGATAACCCAACAGTGTAAGTCCCATAAAAATGGGGATTCTGGGGATAACCCAACAGTGTAAGATTCCAGGAAGACTCTACGATCATGAGGGTACATGTCGTAAGTGATCAAAGAACCAAGAAGCATATGATACGCTATGAAAGTGAAACGCACAGAACATAGAGTACCCGATGCTCCCTAAGGATAACATCTCAAGAAAGGATCCATATAGTACCAATCCGTGTGACCAACGTGACAGTACAAGTAAAGTAATCTACTGCAGAAAATAATTCTAAGCAGGATATGAAATGATCAGAGAATGTACTCGCCTGTATCTGAGTGTCCGATATGAATCATACTGTCCAAGGAGTGGTGTCTGGCTCCTAAACAGAACAGCACAAGTCACAACAAGTCCAGAATAGTAAAATGGAGTCCTACTATGCATTCTACATGATTCTAAGTCAATCTAGGCCAAAGTCAACTCTTGGTCAACTTTGGTCAATCCTAGAAGTCAAACTAGGTCAACCTTGTCTAAACTAGGCTAAACTCAACTAGCTAGGTCTAATAAGTCATGCTAGGCTCTAACAAGGCTATACTAGACTACACACAACATTCTAAGTACCTATTACACATATACATATACACACCATATATAGATACAATATATTGAACTAACACTAAGTATACCTAGGCCAACACTATAGGTATATTCATATAGACATAAAGCATTTCACACCACCATAGGCATTCCTATCTAGGATGCATAAACATGTGAATATAGGGAAAAAGCATGTGTGTGTGTAGACAATTAAGGGTGTGTGTGTGTGGAAATAGAGAAATGTGTGTGTGCTATGCAATTGTGTCAAGTGGCAGGATAATGTGACAGTGTGCAGGAAACAGAAAACATGGAGGAATCATGTGTGTGGGTGTGCAGGTGTGCAGAAACCCAAAACAGTGAAGAATGTGTGTTTGTGTGGTGTGTGTGATATGGCTCACAGGAAACAGTGTATACTGTTTGCAGGCAATACAACATAATGAGAAAAATGTGTGCAGGAAATAATAGCAGTGAAGGGAAGTACTGTGTGTGTGTGTCTGTGCTAGTAGGCAGTACAACATAAAGAGGAATGTGTGTGTCAAAGATTAACAGGAAATACAAGAATGTGTACAACAGGTAATCATGGCCTATACCCAGGTTACACCAAATCTGGGATCAACTCAGAATTTAAAGGACAGTTTCCCCTCCTTCCTATTCTCAGGTTTACACAAATAAACCAACCCAACTCCCAGTTCAGTCCACATGAAGAACATTCAAAACCTTTCAATATGAACCCAAAATCAATTTGCAAACTTAGTTTCCAGCTTTACACCTATATATTAAATGAAATCAATAGTTAAGAAGAAAAAGGAAAAAAAGGAAATAACTTCCAGTTTTTCCTGAAACAGTCCCCTTTGCAAATCCCATTTTGAATTCAAAAACCCAACTAAACATCCCAAAACTTGAACTATAGTTAGGCAACACATAGGAGAACAGATTTGGGTTTTAAAACATGCTATTAACAATGATTTGCAGGTTAAATTACTCAATCAAAACGCAATATTAAAACTGGAACACAGGACTGATACATTGTTTCAGGAAATGGGGAAAATGGCAAATTGCTAATGAAATTGATTTAAGATGTAAATTCAGAGGTTGGTAACATAAATATACATTGGGTACATGTCACACAATCTATTGGTGTCCACCCAAGTGGACACAAAGTGTCCAAACTGAAATAAAAGCCAAAACAGCATCCTGGACACAGTGCAGGGAACTAAGCCTCGTGCACGTGTGCACTAGTCTCGTGTGCACAACAGGGATCAATCTAAAGCTCGTGTTCAAAAGCACAGGTTCACTACCTATAGGGCTATCCATAGGACACCCTGAAACGTGTCCAAGTCGAGCGTGTACAACAGGACACGCGTGTATCAGTGCATAAATACACAGGCGCACTGCATAGGCAACAACCAGTGCGTCGAGGATTTCTCCCTCGATACGCCACGTGGGCCCACGAAACTTGACACATGGAGTGTCAGTGGGTGCCCCGTGGCTCCCACAAAGTTTCGTGTCCAGAGGGTTTGTGTCGTGTCCGCTACAGGGCCCGATAGGCAGGGGATCCCTGTAGCAGCGCGCGGTCGTGTGCGCGCGCGTGTCCACAGCAGAAAAATGACACACCACGACACGAAATCTATGACACAAGGATAGGAACCTATAAACAAGATCAAGATCAAACTTCCTATTCAAAAATATTGAATAAAAACGATCGAAATGCCCTTTGAGGCATTTCGTCGAGCACCTAGTCTTAACTGCTGATATGTGTCCAGAACGGACACGAAACCACAGAAACTCGACACAAAAGCTATCCAGACCTTAGGGGGACCCTTAGGGCTTCCTATTGGTGAAGACAAAATGGAAATCCATGGAGGAATGGATAAGTTACCTCTTGAAGAACAATGGGTAGAAAAGTCCTCAAATGCAATGAACTCCTCAAGCCTCCAAGTCTCACAAATTGTTTCTTCCTGCAACCAAATTATTCCAGCAGCAAGAGGATGAATTTTAGGTCCTAATGGAATTGGTTTGGGGAAGAAAGGATTTAAAATGGATTTTTAATGATTTTAGGAAGATGGGACTCACCTCTTTCCTTAGAACTTTTGAAAGAACCTTAAAAGAGGCTAGCCCTAAAAACTAGGAGGGATTAAATAGGGGGGAATCCCTAGGTTAAACCTAGCTGGTCAGCCATGTTGGGTTTGGGTGGGGTTTGAGCTAGGTTAGCTAGTCCTATCTAGTTTAGTCACAAAATGACTTGTGTAACCACAAGCCATTTATCAAATAACTTGATTCCTAAATTCCTAATTCAAGTTCTAATGAATCACTAACCACTAACTTGAGTCATACTAGGTTAGACTAGGGTCACTTGACCTAACCAAGCCCAACTAACTAGGGTTAGTTCCTAGGTTGGTCTACATGAGTCAAAACTAGTTAAAAACCAAACTAGTCCAAATAAATCCAAAATAATTCCTAAAAATTCTCATAAATTCTAATTAATACTAATAAATTTTAATTTACCCCAAAAATGAAAAATTTACCCTCAAACTAAAAATGTGGTAGTGACAAATCTACCCTCCTTAAAAGAATTTTATCCTCGAAATTGAAAGGCGAAATACAACTGATGAGAAGGATAGAAAGTATACCTCACGGTCCAAAAAGATAGGGATACCGCTCGCGCATCTCATCCTCCCGCTCCCAGGTAGACTCTTCTGGAGAATGATGCCTCCATGCGACGCGTACCAAGGGTATCACCTGGTTCCTCAGAACCTTCTCCCGTCGATCCAGAATCTCCACGGGCTGCTCTGGATAGCTGAGAGAAGGCCCCACCTCAATCTCCGAATGATCGAGCACATGGCTAGGGTCAGCCACGTACCGTCTTAACTGTGATACATGAAATACGTTGTGGACCCCCACAAGTGCAGGCGGCAAGTCTAGCCTATAAGCCACGTCACCGACTCTCCCGCTGATAACGAAAGGGCCGATAAAGCACGGGCTAAGCTTTCCGCCTCCACCAAAACGTATCGTACCACGAGTTGGAGATATCCTCAAGAAAACCTGGTCTCCGACCTAATCATAAACAAGGTCTCAATTAATATAAATAACAAACATGATCAAAAAATCTCAAAGAAACAACCTAAATCTAATCCTACTCTAATCTGTACCTCAAACTCCAAGGGTCTCCGGTGGCTATCGGCCCAATGCCGTTGTCTGTCCTGCGCCACACGAAGTCTGTCCCTGATGAGCTTCACCTTCTCGGCCGCATCCACAATCATCTCTGGCTCCAGCAAAGCTCGCTCACCAACATCATCCCAGGATAAGGGTGTACGGCACCTACGCCCATACAGAGCCTCGAAAGGTGACATCTCGATGCTGGCCTGGAAACTATTGTTATAGGCAAACTCCACCAAATGAAGATGATCCTCTCAGGAACCTCCAAAGTCCAGAACGCACGTCCGCAGCATATCCTCAAGGGTCTGAATAGTCCGCTCTGACTGTCCGTCCGTCTGGGGGTGGTATGCAGTACTAAACTTGAGTTTAGTGCCCAAGTTGGTCTGCAGACTCCTCCAGAAATGGAAAGTAAAATGGCTATCCCGATCTGAGACGATGCTGACCGGAACTCCGTGGATCCTGACTATCTGCCGCATATACATCTCCGCCAGCCTCTCTGTAGACGTACCCACCTTGAATGGCAAAAAGTGGGCCGATTTGGTCAACCTATCGACGATGACCCAAATCGCGTCTTTTCCTTCTGGAGTACGCGGCAATCCTGAAACGAAGTCCATCGTGATATGCTCCTATTTCCACTCGGGAATGGACAGCGGCTGCAACAATCCACCGGGCCTCTGTCTCTCTGCCTTGACCTGCTGACAGACCAAGCACCTAGCAACGAAGTGGGACACCTCCCGCTTCATCCCTGACCACCATACATGCTCCCGCAGATCTCGGTACATCTTGTTGGCACCCGGGTATATAGAGTACTGAGATCTGTGGGCCTCCTGCATAATCTGCTCTCTGAGCTCCCCGTTAGGCACACATAATCTGGCACCGTGCCTCAGGGCACCATCCTCTGCAAGTGAGAACTCAGGATCCCCCACTCCTATACTGATCTGCTCTCTGATACTCTGGAAAACCACATCCTGAAACTGGGCCGCCTTGATCCTGTCCATCAAGTCTGACTGAATCTGCATCCCCCATAGCTGCATCTGCACTCCCGGCACGATCACCTCGATCCCAAGGCTCTCCAAGTCGGCAAGCAAATGCCGATCCATGGTCAAACACATGGCTGTCGGATACCTACTCAAGGCATCGGCAACCACGTTGGCCTTCCCTGGGTGGTACTGAAGTAGGATGTCAAAATTCTTCATCAACTCCAGCCATCTGCGCTGTCTCATGTTCAACTCCTTCTGAGTGAACACATACTTAAGGCTCTTGTGATCTGTGAAGATCTCCACCCTCTCACCATATAGATAATGCTTCCACAGCTTCAATGCAAAAATCACTTCTGCCAGCTCCAGGTCGTGGGTAGGGTAGTTCTTCTCATGGGGACGTAACTGTCTGGAAGCATAGGCAATCACCTTTCCGTGCTGCTGCAACACACAACCCAGCCCCTTCCCTGAAGCATCACTATAAATAGTGAATCCACCTGATCCGGAAGGCAACGTCAGAATCGGAGCTGTCGTCAGCCGCTTCTTCAACTCATCAAAAGCTGCCTGACACTCCTCTGACCATACATACTCAGTATCCTTCTGGGTCAACCGTGTCAACGGCTCTGCAACCCGGGAGAAATCCTGCACAAATCTTCGGTAATATCCTGCCAGCCCCAGGAAGCTCCTGATCTCTGCAACTGATGTCGGCGTTGTCCATGCCTCGACTGCTACAAGCTTTTTGGGGTCAACTGAGATACCATCTCCAGTCACCACATGCCCCAAGAAATCCACCTGGTCTAGGAAGAACTCACACTTGGAGAGCTTCCTGTAAAGCTGCTCCTTCCTGAGAACCTCCAGCACTATCCTCAAATGCTCCTCGTGCTCCTCCTCAGTCTTGGAATAGATCAAGATATCATCAATAAACACTACTACAAACTGATGCAGATACTGATGGAACACCTTGTTCATAAGGTTCATAAATACTGCTGGTGCATTGGTTAGCCCAAACGGCATAACCAACAACTCAAACTGTCCATACCGCGTCCTGAAAGCGGTCTTGGGAATATCCTCCCCCTTCACCTTCACCTGGTAATATCCCGACCTCAGATAAATCTCGGAAAATACCCGAGCTCCGCTCAACTGGTCAAATAGATCGTCGATCCGCGGCAGTGGGTATCTGTTCTTGATCGTGAGGTTGTTGAGTGCCCTATAGTCAATACACATGCGTACTGACCCATCCTTCTTCGGCACGAACAACACTGGTGCACCCCATGGCGACGAACTCGAGCGGATGAATCCCTTGTCCTATAGCTCATCCACTTGCTTCTTCAGCTCCACCAGCTCGCTGTTGTTCACCCGATAGACATGCTGAGAGATGGGTTCCGCTCCTGGAACCAAGTCTATCGAGAACTCAATGTCCCTGTCTAGAGGCAGTCCCGGCAACTCCTCCGGGAAAACATCCATATACTCTGCTATCAAGGGGTATGGAATCGTCTGCTCCTCGACCGAGATTCCACAGAAGACTCCGCTGCTCTGCTCTGCCTGACGTCTGGAGTATTCGAACTCTGGCTCCCCTGGTGCTCTGAACAGAACTCTACCCCCTCTGCAATCAATGCTGGCGTGGTGCCTGCTCAACCAATCCATGCCTAGTACTATATCGTAGTTCGGCAATGGCATTACGAGCAGGCTCACCTCCAACTCACGGCCTCCCAAAACTACTCTCCGACCCTTACAAACATCAATCACGAGGATAATACCACCCCCGGTCGTGATCTTGTAAGTCCTAGGCAACGATTCAGCTACTATACCGTGCCTAATCGCAAAAGATACTGAAATGAAGCTATACGAAGCACCAGAATCGAATATGGCAAATGCTGGACTGGAGTCAAGAAGAATCGAACCTGCAATCAGCTCTCCAATCACCTCCGCATCTCCAGCTGCCATGGCAAAAGCTCGCCCCTGCTGGCCTCCCCTGGCCCGCTGCTGGTGCTGGACAAACCTCTGCTGCTGAGTCGGCAGGGCTGGTCCCCGCTGCTGGCCCACTGGAGCTCTGGCTCCTACTCCTTCTTCCGGAGCTGCTCGTCCTGTACGGCACTCCCTCATCTGGTGGTCTGCTGAACCACACACAAGGCACTGTCCCAGCCTCTTCTTGCACTCATTGGCAACATGCCCAGGCTTCCTACAGTAGGTACAAACGGTAACCTGCCTCTGGCCCTGCTGGTGCTGCCTCGGCTGCTGCTAATGCTGCACTGGCTGATGCCTCGGCTGCTGAAACTGCTGCGTCTGGAACCTATGCTGCTGGTGGTGCTGCTGCTGAAAGTGCGGCCTCTTGGCCGGTCCTCCGCTGCTGCTACTGCCCCCAACTGGGTCTCTCCCTCTCTTGAGCCGAAGCTCAAGGTCATCCTCTGCAGCTAGTGCGTCCACCAGTATCTCCTCAAATGTAGTACTGCGGGCGTTCTTGATGTAGGACTTGACCTCCTTTACCAAGCCCTTCCGGAACCTCCGGGCCTTTGTTACCTCCGACAAGTCCTCTACAAATCTGCCCAGGCGGCAGAACTCTCCTGCATACTCTTCCACAGACTGACTCCCCTGAACTAGGGCCTCGAACTGAGTCTCGAGGGCTCCCAGCGCTGCCTCTGGGAAGAACTTCTCCTTGAACAGCTTCTTGAATGCTGCCCAAGTCTGTCCTGCTGTGCCAACCCTCGGGTCGGTCTGGTACCATGTCCGGGCCAGATCCTGTATCATGCTGGCCGCTGCCTCTATCTGGAGCCTCGTCGAAATCTCAGCCAGCCTGAAAATCTCCTCCATATGCTCGATCCACTCATCGGCATACAGGATCCCCTCTGTCCCGCGAAAGTCCCTCGGGTGCATCTTCTGGAAGTCCTGGATGCCTTTCTCCCATGGCTGGTGCGGCTGCTGGACTACTGCTGGCTGAGCCGTGACTCTCTCCACTGCTGTCACTGCCAGCTCAATGCCTCGAGTGAGCTCTGTCGTCTGCCTCTGCTGCTGGGTCTGCTGACCCTCCATGTACTGCCTGAAGAAGGCTAGCAGCTGCACTGCGTCTACTGTCCCTGGAGGTGGCTGCTGGTAAGGATCTTCTGGGAAAATTGGGTCCTGCCTCCGAGCCGATGGATGCATGTCCCCTGCTGCGACTGCCGAGGTCTCAACACGAGCTGAGGTGGCAGGAGCTGCAGTCCCCTAGCCTCGCCGTACTGGCTGAGAGGTAGCAGTCCCCTCTATAGCATCCTCATGGACGGCACGCTGCGATCGAGTCTCTACCATCCTGAAGATAGACAAACAAGAGTATCAATTTCTGAGAAAGAAGCGAAATAACAAAGGCAGACAATTATAATTCAAAGGATCAGCTGACAAAAGGATTTAGATGGCAATAAAAGGAATTTTTCTAAAGTGATTGAGTATCTTAAAATTAATATCCTATATCCTATAGCAGGCTACAGTGATACTCTAGTTCGAGCACCACTACACTTCTAGTCTAGACCTGCATGGGCCACCACTAAAAACGTGTCACGACCCGCACCCTAGAGTAAGGGCACGAGACGTGAATACGTCCAGCCTATGCCGCAGTGTCGGCGGTAGAACGTTGTCCTAAGTCACATCATCTAGCAGTATATATCTAAACAGTTTATACTCCCCGAATGGGGGTGACATAGCAATAATAAACTCAATCACAACTAAGGAAGAGATAGCACGATATGAACAGAACTCAAGGAAATGAAATAGATAAAACAGTGGTCTAAGATAATCCCAGCAATACAAGGTCTCAGATAAAAGAATATATACAAACTGATCTCCAAATAAAGAGTCTAACTAGAACATGATCCAACTACATAAAGATAATAGCCTAACTATCTAGTCTAGGCTGTCGGGGGAAGGTCCCCAGCTACTGCTGGATCCTCCTGAGGGTCCAGCTCACAGGTGTCATCAAGGGCTGCCCCGTAGTAGGTGTCCAGGCAAGCCTCCTCCTCGTCCTCTGTAATATTTTCAACAGGTCCAGTCAGGACAGGAGCGAGCACAGTACATCTCAATAATTCATAGCAGGTTAGAAAATATGAACATGCAATAAAGTAAGATACAAGTACTGAAAGAAGTGCAGTATAAAAACAGAGAGAGAACTGTAATAGAAATATCTACTATACATAGGGAACTAGCAGTGACTAGTGAGTCAGAGTACAATATGAACATGTAATACTCCCCCGTACCTCCGATCAATACACAAGGATCCAGCCAGGTTATGTTATATGATGCTATGTAGCAGACCCCGAAGGTGATAGACCCCGAGGGTGATAAGCCCCCGAAGGGTGGTAGACCCCGAAGGTGATACATAGTAGTCCCATAAAAATGGAGATTCTGGGGGTAACCCAACAGTGTAAGTCCCATAAAAATGGGGATTCTGGGGATAACCCAACAGTGTAAGTCCCATAAAAATAGGGATTCTGGGGATAACCCAACAGTGTAAGATTCCAGAAAGACTCTACGATCATGAGGGTACATGTCGTAAGTGATCAAAGAACCAAGAAGCATATGATACGCTATGAAAGTAAAACGCACATAACATAGAGTACCCGATGCTCCCTAAGGATAACATCTCAAAAAAGGATCCATATAGTACCAATCCGTGTGACCAACGTGACAGTACAAGTAAAGTAATCTACTGCAGAAAATAATTCTAAGCAGGATATGAAATGATCAGAGAATGTACTCGCCTGTATCTGAGTGTCCGATATGAATCGTACTGTCCAAGGAGTGGTGTCTGGCTCCTAAACAGAACAGCACAAGTCACAACAAGTCCTGAATAGTGAAATGGAGTCCTACTATGCATTCTACATGATTCTAAGTCAATCTAGGCCAAAGTCAACTCTTGGTCAACTTTGGTCAACCCTAGAAGTCAAACTAGGTCAACCTTGTCTAAACTAGGCTAAACTCAACTAGCTAGGTCTAATAAGTCATGCTAGGCTCTAACAAGGCTATACTAGACTACACACAACATTCCAAGTACCTATTACACCTATATATATATACACCATATATAGATACAATATATTGAACTAACATTAAGTATACCTAGGCCAACACTATAGGTATATTCATATAGACATAAAGCATTTCACACCACCATAGGCATTCCTATCTAGGATGCATAAACATGTGAATATAGGGAAAAAGCATGTGTGTGTGTAGACAATTAAGGGTGTGTGTGTGTGGAAATAGATAAATGTGTGTGTGCTATGCAATTGTGTCAAGTGGCAGGATAATGTGACAGTGTGCAGGAAACAGAAAACAGGGAGGAATCATGTGTGTAGGTGTGCAGAAACCCAAAACAGTGAAGAATGTGTGTTTGTGTGGTGTGTGTGATATGGCTCACAGGAAACAGTGTATACTATTTGCAGGCAATACAACATAATGAGAAAAATGTGTGAGGAAATAATAGCAGTGAAGGGAAGTACTGTGTGTGTGTGTCTGTGCTAGTAGGTAGTACAACATAAAGAGGAATGTGTGTGTCAAAGATTAACAGGAAATACAAGAATGTTTACAGCAGGTAATCATGGCCTATACCCAGGTTACACCAAATCTGGGATCAATTCAGAATTTAAAGGACAGTTTCCCCTCCTTCCTATTCTCAGGTTTACACAAATAAACCAACCCAACTCCCAGTTCAGTCCACATGAAGAACATTCAAAACCTTTCAATATGAACCCAAAATCAGTTTGCAAACTTAGTTTCCAGCTTTACACCCATATATTAAATGAAATCAATAGTTAAGAAGAAAAAGGAAAAAAAAAATAACTTCCAGTTTTTCCTGAAACAGTCCCCTTTGCAAATCCCATTTTGAATTCAAAAACCCAACTAAACATCCCAAAACTTGAACTATAGTTAGGCAACACATAGGAGAACAGATTTGGGTATTAAAACATGCTATTAACAATGATTTGCAGGTTAAATTACTCAATCAAAATGCAATATTAAAACTGGAACACAGGACTGATACATTGTTTCAGGAAATGGGGAAAATGGCAAATTGCTAATGAAATTGATTTAAGATGTAAATTCAGAGGTTGGTAACATAAATATACATTGGGTACGTGTCACACAATCTATTGGTGTCCACCCAAGTGGACACAAAGTGTCCAAACTGCAATAAAAGCCAAAACAGCATCCTGGACACTGTGCAGGGAACTAAGCCTCGTGCACGTGTGCACGAGTCTCGTGTGCACAACAGGGATCAATCCAAAGCTCGTGTTCAAAAGCACAGGTTCACTACCTATAGGGCTATCCATAGGACACCCTGAAACGTGTCCAAGTCGAGCGTGTATAACAGGACACGCGCGTATCAGTGCATAAATACACAGGCGCACTGCATAGGCAACAACCAGTGCGTCGAGGATTTCTCCCTCGATACGCCACGTGGGCCCACGAAACTTGACACATGGAGTGTCAGTGGGTGCCCCATGGCTTCCACAAAGTTTCGTGTCCAGATGGTTTGTGTCGTGTCCGCTACAGGGCCCGATAGGCAGGGGATCCCTGTAGCAGCGCGCGGTCGTGTGCGCGCGCGTGTCCACAGCAGAAAAATGACACACCACGACACGAAATCTATGACACAAGGACAGGAACCTATAAACAAGATCAAGATCAAACTTCCTATTCAAAAATATTGAATAAAAACGATCGAAATGCCCTTTGAGGCATTTCGTCGAGCACCTAGTCTTAACTGCTGATATGTGTCCAGAACGGACACGAAACCACAGAAACTCGACACAAAAGCTATCCAGACCTTAGGGGAACCCTTAGGGCTTCCTATTGGTGAAGACAAAATAGAAATCCATGGAGGAATGGAGAGTTACCTCTTGAAGAACAATGGGTGGAAAAGTCCTCAAATGCAATGAACTCCTCAAGCCTCCAAGTCTCACAAATTGTTTCTTCCTGCAACCAAATTATTCTAGCAGCAAGAGGATGAATTTTAGGTCCTAATGGAATTGGTTTGGGGAAGAAAGGATTTAAAATGGATTTTTAATAATTTTAGGAAGATGGGACTCACCTCCTTCTTTAGAACTTTTGAAAGAACCTTAAAAGAGGCTAGCCCTAAAAACTAGGAGGGATTAAATAGGGGGGATCCCTAGGTTAAACCTAGCTGGTCAGCCATGTTGGGTTTGGGTGGGGTTTGAGCTAGGTTAGCTAGTCCTATCTAGTTTAGTCACAAAATGACTTGTGTAACCACAAGCCATTTATCAAATAACTTGATTCCAAAATTCCTAATTCAAGTTCTAATGAATCACTAACCACTAACTTGAGTCATACTAGGTTAGACTAGGGTCACTTGACCTAACCAAGCCCAACTAACTAGGGTTAGTTCCTAGGTTGGTCTACATGAGTCAAAACTAGTCAAAAATCAAACTAGTCCAAATAAATCCAAAATAATTCCTAAAAATTCCCATAAATTCTAATTAATACTAATAAATTTTAATTTACCCCAAAAATGACAAATTTATCCTCAAACTAGAAATGTGGTAGTGACAAATCTACCCTCCTTAAAAGAATTTCATCCTCGAAATTGAAAGGCGAAATACAACTGATGAGAAGGATAGAAAGTATACCTCACGGTCCAAAAAGATAGGGATACCGCTCGCGCATCTCATCCTCCCGCTCCCAGGTAGACTCTCCTGGAGAATGATGCCTCCATGCGACGCGTACCAAGGGTATCACCTGGTTCCTCAGAACCTTCTTCCGTCGATCCAGAATCTCCACGGGCTGCTCTGGATAGCTGAGAGAAGGCCCCACCTCAATCTCCGAATGATCGAGCACATGGCTAGGGTCAGCCACGTACCGTCTCAACTGTGATACATGAAATACGTTGTGTATATATGAGATACCCCTATATATATATATTCTCTTGTTTATACAAAAATCTAATGATACCCTTATTAGCTATTCCCATAAGGCAATTGTAAAATATCATTATAAGTAGTAATTATGTATATATGAGATACCCCTATTATTATACTTTAAACGAAATAACCATTATAAAACAATAATAAAATAATGAGGATGAGAAAATAAGGCAATGCGATAATAGGGTTCATACCAATGTGTACAGTAAAATCCTACTGAACAAAAAAATATAGTGTAAAGGAATAGTTATCACATTCCCAAGATTAAATATACAATCAAAATAACTGAATATTGATAATATATATAACAATTATTGTAGGAAAATATTTATTAGATACTTAAAACAAGGTAGACGTATACACTCAAAGTATATCGTCATGGATGTCTCGTATGACTACATGGGCTTAAGCTTGGTCCGGGTTCAATCTGGACTAGTTTGGTACAACCGGGTTCCCTAAAACTCAATAATATAATTTATTAACAAATAAATCTTCGGTAAGGGTCAAGTCGCAACTTGGCCTGGTTTTTCTAGTTAGAACAATCCTATGGCTCGGCTTTCCCCTACCATGGCTAAACACTAGCCAAGGCACGCCACTGCACTATCCGTGCCATGATTCCTAGTCGTCTTGTACTCAAATTCCTAACCATGACTAAAATCATCTACCGTAATAATTAACTAAATAATAAATTTAAAAAAAATTCTGGGAAGGGGAGCTATAAACCTACCCACCTTAAAATAATTTCGTCCTCGAAATTCTAGTTCATAACTATTTCTTAAAATTATAAAGTCCACTATTACCTTAATCTCCTCAATTTAATTCCTCAAAAAAATATTTTATAACATTCTCTAGTCATTTCGTAACTACGAAACTTCGAGAACTTTCTACCCACCTTTGGTCACACTATTCCTCAAAATATGGTTACTAAAGTCTTATGGTCTTCCAACTAGTTGCTAAAAATTCTACCGGCAGATATCTAGGCATATGGCATCTATACTGCCTCATATCTACAAACAACCAAATATTCAATAGTCAAGCAATATTATACAATAACTTAGGAATCTCTGATGAATCCTAGATAGCACGATCGTTCATCACCTCGAAATAAAAGGGACGAGAATCAATGGTACAGAAAGCAAGAAAGTATAATCGAGAGCAATTTTGGAGTTTTCAAGGACGTAGAGAATTTCTAGGAGAATTTTCAAGGCAGTGTGGATTGAGATTTCTAAGGGTTTAGTCAAATACGCAGGCTCGTATCAGTACAGTTATGTAACCGATACGATATGCTCTGACCTGCATGGGCAACCATAAAAACTTATCACGACCCGTACCCGCTTTTCGGATGCGAGCTCGTGAGCAAGCCAGCTACGTATCAAACGGGCTCCAGCCTGACTCGAATACGTAAACGCTGTCAAGGCTATGGTATACTACCATATCATGGCAAACAAATCTACATCTCAATCCACAATAAGAATATGAAACATGAATGAACACTATGGGTCGTGGTCTGCAGCCCACTAGCATAAATGTCCGATAAGACTCAAAGAATATAACTAGAGTCTCTAAAGTGAATCAATAAACAGGATAACTCGCGATAAGGAATGTAAAGAATGAAAGGATAACAAACGTAATAATGATACCTGAATCCCACAAGCGAATCATCGCATCTAAAATCCACAAGAATCGTAAATCCTCCGCCACCCAAAACTACTAGCTAACTCCATGCGACCGCTAAACCTGAGGAGATCATCAGGTCCTCAGAGGACATAGCAAGATACATAATATACATGCCTATCTAACAGTTTTATCATGCACAAGAAAATAAACAAGAAAAACGGGAACACGACCAATGACTACGAACACGAACACGGACACAAACACGAACACTAGAACAATTATGCATAAATAAACTGTCGGATGAACGATACACAAGATCAATGGAAGAAACCAAAACCTCGTCCTGAGTGTGGACTCTCTGGTTTGAACTAAGCACTAACCCTTGTCCCGAGTGTGGACTCTCTGGTTAGCTCACGGCAAGGCACCCTCGTCCCGTGTGTGGACTCTCTGGTGCAATTGGTCAACCCTCGTCCCGAGTGTGGACTCTCTGGTGCCAATGATCACGACAAACACCCTTGTCCCGAGTGTGGACTCTCTGGTGCACCAAACAACCCTCGTCCCGAGTGTGGACTCTCTGGTTGTACAAAACGATAATCAAGGCTATGGCAGTTTACTACACGTACTCGTTCTATGACACGACTCAAGCAAGGTACTGACGAGAAACTCCAAGTGTGAACCACAAGACCAAATATGAACACGGCTATATACAATAAAAACAACTCCACAGAAAATGACACGAAAAGCACATGTCCATAAACAATCAAAACTGGAAAATGAAATACAATGCATATAAATAAAACTGTAGAGGAAGGCAAGGTATACTTGCCTGTGGTCCTGAGCTGCTGGCACGGGTCAAGTGTCGAGTCAATGTCCAATGAACCTGGTTTAAATTGATAGAATCAATGAACATTTAAAAAGTACCAAGGAGCCTATCTAGTCTTGTTGTTTAGACTTCTAGTTTACTTGCATTTAATTATGGGGTATACTGTCTAATGCTTCCAATCCCCTTATGATATGTAAACATAGTCTACTTGGAGTCTTAGGGTCATGCCTACATGTTCTCAGTCTCCAAACAAACCTATATTTAGCAGGTGACACTAGTTTACTAAATGGATGGCAAGGTATTAAGGTTCAATAACAAGGATATTAGAATTGATGGGCAAAAACTGAAATAGGTCATACCAATTTACCTTAAATTGCTTCAATATAAGGGTATTACCAAAATTAAAACTCCAAACTTCAAAACAACAAACTAAGGCTTGAACTCTAAACCTCACCTATACAACCTGAGCACCCAACCAGTAAGCTACGATCGCATATATGATTGCTCATGGGTTTTGCTTATTATCAACTCCTTGTTGACAATTTACCAGGAAATGGAAGAACAACAAAAAAACATATTGAACAACACAAGGTCAAATGGCAACAAAATCCCTTCTTGTGGTACAAGGGAATCGAACCCATGTCCCCTCACCACACAACACGCGCCCCAACCAGGTGAGCTAAGCACTTATTTGTTAGATTAAGGCTCCAGTGAAATATATATATTACTACTCAAAAATCCCTAGTTAACTATTTAAATAATATAATAATCTTAAACAAAACATGTACAGATAATATAATGACTAACTATTAACTATTTTGTTAACCCAATATCTAATTACAGTTGTAAAAGTAAAATATAGGAAAGTAGGGGTGTTTATTAGAAATTTACCTAACATTTTAAAGCAACCAGAGGTGAACAGGAGTTGTCTTCTTCCTTTCTTCTTCCTGGTTCCAAGTACGTCATAGGGGAGGGGTCATGGAAAAGTTGATGCCATGGAGGTAAACTGCACCACGTAGTTACAGGGGATGGGTGTCACGCCCCGCTCCCGTAGGAGCGATCGTCCTCGCTAAGGCGTGATGCCGCACGAGCCTAGATTTCGCTCGTGCTAGGCAATTCCATAACGGCCGATTTCATCGGCGGCGACGGGGTCGTCGCACAGAAGTCCCAAGCAGAACATTGAATACATTGCAGCAGAATTTAAAAAAGAACACATGAACACAAATGATTCAAAAGAATCTCTTTATTGATATTGAATACAAGATTACATTTGTGGGCGCAAGGCCAAATTACAATGTCTCTCGTGCTCAGTTTTGTCTCATTTACAAGTCACTCTGCTCTCTCTCATCTCTCGATACAATACTTGAATCCCAGCGGAAGCTTCGGAAGGCGATGTCCATACATTATGTCCTGTATAAGTCTTCAATCCACGCGGCCGCACGCTTCAAATTGCCAAGGAACTCCGTGCCTCGACGCATCCAAGCGAGCTCCGCGCCACGAGCTTCTACCTGTGCTTGTACATGAAACACTGTATGGGTGTCAGTACCACTGTACTGGTGGAGTGAGCACCTCGCCCACCCATACAAAACCTACACGTTTCATTTACTTTGTGCAACATAAACCCTTTTTTTGATTGTCTTTCTTGCCTTAGGATCAGTTTTAGGACCGGCGCCTTAGCGCAACTTGTATATCAGGACCATCCCGTGCTTGCAATGTCAACGTTAACTCATACTTGTCACTAGACCACTCCTCGTGCCAATAACGTTAACCTATCAAGTCGTGTCTGCCTTACGGCCATAATAAGAGACGCAACTACACGAAGGACTCCATTTCCTTGCCTCTAGACCTTTCTCGTGCTTGCATTGTCGACGCACCGACTTATACTTATCTTTCGTGCCAAACTCTGGGACGTAACGACTCGATCGTGCCATAACTCGATTCGTGCTTCAATATCTCCGAGGCAGTGCCTCCTTGCTTAGTCTCGCCTACACTTGTGTTGTGACAACGCGGCCGTGCCTCATATTTCGAGGCCGTGCCCAGTAACTCAACGTAACTTCACACAACTTGCCCTACGGCCCTTTTTGACTTAACTCGCAACAGCTCAAGCCTAACTCATGCAACTCTATGCCATCAACTTAACACTCGACGCCACATCTAGTGCCGAAGCATGCCGCCTTCTCGCTGTAGCCAAATCTTAGGCTCAGACATTGTGTCTTTTTAACTCATACATATTCAACTCAATCCAAAGACACCTACGCGGATTGCCGCCCGTGCCGACACATCTATATGAAAGGTCACTGGCATTGACTAGCCATAGTGGACATAGCCTGGCATTCGGGACCCTTGCACCGCCGGTTGCGATCCTCGATGCAAGTCCCCGACCTACCGGTTGCTTCATACCCAGCTCGGCTATAATCTGTTCTTCCTAGGCCGAGTCGGTGCCCATGGCCCAGGGCTGCCGCTCGAAGAACCATCGCCCTTGTCGACAAGTTGTCCATGACCACGCGCCTACGCTAACTTCTAGACTTAACGTAATGCATGGTCTCATCATCATCACTTAGTTCCTTTGCTTTACACTTTTCTCTTTTCATACTTCTTTTGCAGAGCCCCAAACCAGGGTTGCCTCGGCGACTGAACCACAGTCCCGACATATTTCCTCTCGGCGACTAACCATCGCTTAGACTTAACGTTCTTTGAACTCAGGGAACAGCTACTGCCTAGCCTTCCAACTTAACTGGAACATAACGTGTTTCCTTAAGTATCGACCGACCGTGGATAACTTTCTACTGAACCCACCGTGGCTCGTGCCTCTAAACCGACTCGTGTTCTACGCAACGCTATTGCCTGAGTCATACTTCATATGATGGGCCTTGGGGTCGTGGGACTACTTATCTTGACAACCGCAGAATGAGCGGGACAACACTTAGAATGGCTTAGGTCGACCGACATCACTATGCCTAACTCACTTAAGCCTACAACTTAACCCAAGGGACGAGCAAAGGCTATGCCAAGCCTTGCGGGATAGGATCGTGCATGCTTTAGCAAGCATTCATGCGGGCGACGCCTATGACTTAGGCTAACTCTCAGCTTTTGCACCGAAGACCAACTTTCTTTCTCCCAAGCCACGGGACGAAGGACCGAGTGTCATTTTCAAAGCACGCCGTGCACCAACTCTAAGCCGACCGTGGGACGTTTTCCATGTTCTAACTCGATTCAAACCGTCGGGATTATTCCCTTAGCTATGTGGATGCGTAGCTTTTATTTATCAAGCCTAACTTGTGCAAGTTGAAAACACGATTTATTATGTGAAGGCAAAGATGAAGAGAGTTCACCGAAACTACCCCACCTGAGCGATGTCTCCGAGCAGGCCATTGCAAGGCTAAGTCCGAACGCCGTCGGCATTTCGATTCCTCCGATTGACTTTGCGGGACGGGGCACTACATCATACACCACTCAGAACAACTCTCGTCCTCGAGACTTCCCTGAAGGCAGGTTATCCTACCATTTCTATGGCCAAGACTAATTCGTACACATTTCGCTTACGCATTTCCTCGATTCCGAGCCACGCTCGCACGACTATCAATCTTTCCGTTAACATAATTTCAAGATCTCGACACACTCCCATCTTTCAAGCCTTGCTTGAACTCGTCGTATCACTTGGCTGGATCGTGCACGTATTCCAAGCGTCCCCAAAATACATGCATTCAGCCAAGCCGCATGATAGAGAATTGTCATTCTCACTCGAGTCGCATCGTGCACATACCCAGGCGTCCCTGAAATATATGCATGTCAGCCGAGTCTCATGAGCAGGGTTTCCTATATTCGTGATTTCCATGCATGCCAATCCTCAAGATCAATCTTTCCGATTGCTAACACTTGAAACAGGGCGTCTTGCCTAACCGCTAGGCTATTTCCTTTTGTGGCTAAGTCAATGTCAGGATTGGAATCATAGTTTCCCAACAATAATGCCAACACTGACCCCAATCCTTGGGTCAAACAAGAGTCGATCATACGGGGTCTTCTACCCAAGCTCGCGACACTCAGATTTCTAAACATCGAGCACGATCACCTAATTCGCATTACGGCACGCGTTGCGTATATTCGAATCCCTTCAATTCACCAATTCTAACCAATTCATGTATTCGATCACGAGGTCGTCTCGCTCAACAATACGTTGCGCTCCAATTTCACGCGAGTCTGATAATCCGCGGTGGTTCATGAATCACCATGCAACGCTCCCGCAGAATAATCATTCTCATCGGGGCGTAACTCTTGTTTGAGTTTAGACTCATTCATTCTCGATACGCGGATTGGACCGACTCAATCCTCAAGTTCAATCGACAAGCACACCAATTCAATCTCGAGTCTATCTTCGCATCAAACCATAAGTCGAAGCACAAATTGTCGCACCGTGCAAGTTCGACCACTCTCGCTGTATGAATCACCATACCAGCGCTCACGCAGAGTGATCGTCCTAATCGGCGTGACGCATGTGTGAGGCTGGAGTAGCGCTCGCATAAGACAAGAACGTCAACGTTGTGGTTATCGACAAAGCAAATCCAAACATTCCAGTTTCCATCCAAGCCAAGTTCGATCGTCATTCGTTCAACTTAGAAAATCTTCGAGCCAAGTCTATCTTTTTCTCGACACATTTTAACATCCCGATTATAGCATCCATCGGAACAATGATATTTGTACGATCGTCATTTGCCGAGCCAGAGTACCCCCAAGTTATCGCATATCGATCTTTGATACGCCTCCATACCATCGACGATGTGCGTAACCTGACGATCTTCCTTTGTAACCAATTTTGAGTCGTGCGTTGATGCTGTTGTCCGAGTTGGATATTCCACAATTTTCTCAATACTCAAGATCAAGTTCAGTCGCTTTTCCTCAAGCTCGTTTCAAGATCGTTATTCAAAACTCAAGTCACATTTCAGTTGCATCAATCTGATATCGCACGCACGATCCTCTAAGTTCCTCGATCAAGATCATTCATTTTCATTCATCGTTACGAATCGTTTTCTAACTCGCGTTGCTCATTCACAAGTTGTCCGAACGAGATGCTCGTTCGGGACATTCGAAGTCACGACCAACTAAGTGTGACGCGTTCTAAGGCTTTGCGCGATCGCATTGCCTCGCCGACATACTCGAAATCCTCAATATTCACTCGAACAATTTCCAAGACGAACCATACACCACTCGGATTCGAGCCACTCGACTAGTCGTCGACACTCATTCTTATTCTTCTCCGAACCTATCACATACACCACTCGGATTCAAGCCATATGATCCAGTCCTCAATCACATTCGCGTCATTCGCTAAGACATCCTTCAGATTCGTTCGACGAATCGCTAGCGTAGTCGCTCGCGTCGTATCGACGCACTAAGTCGTTCGTACTATTTCTTCGAAATCCAAATCAATCTTCCGTGTACGCCTAAGCGTTAGTCCGATAGCGTTCCTATCGATATACACTCTAAGTATATCTCCGTTCCCGACCGAGCGGTACTTGATATCGCTCGCAACTCGTTTGCACCAAGGGTCGATATTGGACTAATTTGGCATGCACGCGACTTGCTAACATTAGCACCTGTTTTCTATCGAGTCAAGTTTGCAACGTTCGGCACAAAGGCCCTATCGACGCATTTGGCAACGGCCTACCGATGCGTTAGATTGAATGCTTGTACGAGTTTTCGAAAATATTTAGACTTATTGTATGGACATGCCGAGGGACATCTGAGAGAGAGCGCACCAGCGATAACAACTTGCGGAAGCAACAGAGTTTTTTTTTTTTTTTCGGAAACATCGAAGTTAAAGAATTCAATCGACGGTCCAAGGACGTAAAGTCGTGCTCTGATACCATTATTGTCACGCCCCGCTCCCGTAGGAGCGATCGTCCTCGCTAAGGCGTGATGCCGCACGAGCCTAGATTTCGCTGGTGCTAGGCAATTCCATAATGGCCGATTTCATCGGCGGCGACGGGGTCGTCGCACAGAAGTCCCAAGCAGAACATTGAATACATTGCAGTGGAATTTAAAGAAGAACACATGAATACAAATGATTCAAAAGAATCTCTTTATTGATATTGAATACAAGATTACATTTGTGGGCGCAAGGCCAAATTATAATGTCTCTCGTGCTCAGTTTTCTCTCATTTACAAGTCACTCTGCTCTCTCTCATCTCTCGATACAATACTTGAATCCCAGCGGAAGCTTCGGAAGGCGATGTCCATACATTATGTCCTGTATAAGTCTTCAATCCACGCGGCCGCACGTTTCAAATCGCCAAGGAACTCCGTGCCTCGACGCATCCAAGCGAGCTCCGCGCCACGAGCTTCTACCTATGCCTGCACATGAAATACTGTGTGGGTGTCAGTACCACTGTACTGGTGGAGTGAGCTCCTCGCCCACCCATACAAAACCTACACGTTTCATTTACTTTGTGCAACATAAACCCCTTTTTCGATTGTCTTTCTATTCTTGCCTTAGGATCAGTTTTAGGACCGGCGCCTTAGCGCAACTTGTATATCAGGACCATCCCATGCTTGCAATGTCAACGTTAACTCATACTTGTCACTAGACCACTCCTCGTGCCAACAACGTTAACCTATCAAGTCGTGTCTGCCTTACGGCCATAATCAGTGATGCAACTACACGAAGGACTCCATTTCTTTGCCTCTAGACCTTTCTCGTGCTTGCATTGTCGACGCACCGACTTATACTTATCTTTCGTGCCAAACTTTGGGACGTAACAACTCGGTCGTGCCATAACTCGATTCGTGCTTCAATATCTTCGAGGCAGTGCCTCCTTGCTTAGTCTCGCCTACACTTGTGTTGTGACAACGCGGTCGTGCCTCATATTTCGAGGCCGTGCCCAGTAACTCAATGTAACTTCACACAACTTGCCCTACGGCCCTTTTTGACTTAACTCGCAACAGCTCAAGCCTAACTCATGCAACTCTATGCCATCAACTTAACACTCGACGCCACATCTAGTGTCGAAGCACGCCGCCTTCTCGCTGTAGCCAAATCTTAGGCTCAGACATTGTGTCTTTTTAACTCATACATATTCAACTCAATCCAAAGGTACCTACGCGGATTGCCGCCCGTGCCGACATATCTATATGAAAGGTCACTGGCATTGACTAGCCATAGTGGACATAGCCTGGCATTCGGGACCCTTGCACCGCCGGTTGCGATCCTCGATGCAAGTCCCCGACCTACCGGTTGCTTCATACCCAGCTCGGCTATAATCTGTTCTTCCTAGGCCGAGTCGGTGCCCATGGCCCAGGGCTGCCGCTCGAAGAACCATCGCCCTTGTCGACAAGTTGTCCATGACCACGCGCCTACGCTAACTTCTAGACTTAACGTAATGCATGGTCTCATCATCATCACTTAGTTTCTTTGCTTTACTCTTTCCTCTTTTCATACTTCTTTTGTAGAGCCCCAAACCAGGGTTGCCTCGGCGACTGAACCACAGTCCCGACATATTTCCTCTCGACGACTAACCATCGCTTAGACTTAACGTTTTTTGAACTCAGGGAACAGCTACTGCCTAGCCTTCCAACTTAACTGGAACATAACGTATTTCCTTAAGTATCGACCGACCGTGGATAACTTTCCACTGAACCCACCGTGGCTCGTGCCTCTAAACCGACTCGTGTTCTACACAATGCTATCGCCCGAGTCATACTTCATATGATGGGCCTTGGGGTCGTGGGACTACTTATCTTGACAACCGCAGAATGAGCGGGACAATACTTAGAATGGCTTAGGTCGACCGGCATCACTATGCCTAACTCACTTAAGCCTACAACTTAACCCAAGGGACGAGCAAAGGCTATGCCAAGCCTTGCGGGACAGGATCGTGCATGCTTTAGCAAGCATTCATGCGGGCGACGCCTATGACTTAGGCTAACTCTCAGCTTTTGCACTGAAGACCAACTTTCCTTCTCCCAAGCCACGGGACGAAGGACCGAGTGTCATTTTTAAAGCACGCCGTGCACCAACTCTAAGCCGACCGTGGGACGTTTTCCATGTTCTAACTCGATTCAAACCGTCAGGATTATTTCCTTAGCTATGTGGATGCGTAGCTTTTATTTATCAAGCCTAACTTGTGCAAGTTGAAAACACGATTTATTATGTGAAGGCAAAGATGAGGAGAGTTCACCGAAACTATCCCACCTGAGCGATGTCTCCGAGCAGGCCATTGCAAGGCTAAGTCCGAACGCCGTCGGCATTTCGATTCCTCCGATTGACTTTGCGGGACGGGGCACTACAATGGGCCGGCTTCGTGGAGTACTCGATGAACGGTTTGAAAGGCTGGGATTCGATACTGGTCTCCCCGGCGGACAATGACGCGCAGGCTCTATATGCAGGGTCCCCGGCAGAATCGTCGGTTGGGTCTGACTCGGCCACTGTACCGGGGACGGCCAGGCTGGTGCGGCTCGTGGCGGCCCAGGCTTGGTCGCCGAAAGCTTCGGGGACGCTGGCCTCTGGTACGGTGGACGTGGAGGCTGGGTTGGTCTTGGCGTAGGTCGACACGATCGCGTCCACCGCCTGGCACTCGCTCACCATCTTCTGCTTGTTCTCCGGGCTGGAGGGGGTATCGATGATGGTGAGCGGGACGCGGCCAGGATAGTAGTCTGCAGGGAGGCGCGTTGGCGGGAGCACCGGCGGGACGTTGTCGGGGAACGACTTGGTGGCAACGGACACGATCAGGCTCGACTTGCCGGTGCCGGAGTTGCAGATGACCGCTATGCGCACATTGGAGCGGTCTCCGGTGGTGTACGTGCGAACATCGGAGGATAGGAAGGATGACTCTGGGAAGAGCACGGTCACGGCTGCTTGATTCGTCGTGACTTTGCCCGCGCGCTCATGGTTGGTGACCTACGACATTATGATGGCAAGGAAGGTGGGGGCTCGGTTGCCTCGTGGCCTTGGGAGATGAAGAACTTGGTGATGGTGGTGTTGGTCAGCCGTAGGGATGGCTACAAGGTGGCAGTGATGGTGTTCCCTGTGGGTGATTGGTGAAAGAAGGCTCGCGCTAGGGTTTTCATGTGTGTATCCTATATATATGCACATGAGGAAGGACTCCTAGCGGGCTGGGCTGGTGCCTGGTTGGGCTGGGATTTCCTCTTTTTGATTTTAATAACTATTTGGTACTATCTAAACCATATATATATAAATAACCACAAATATATATATATACATATATATATATATATATATCCATATATATATTCTCTTGTTTATACAAAAATCTAATGATACCCTTATTAGCTATTCCCATAGTGCAATTGTAAAATATCATTATAAGTAGTAATTATGTATATATGAGATACCCCTATTATTATACTTTAAACGAAATAACCATTATAAAACAATAATAAAATAATGAGGATGAGAAAATAAGGCAATGCGATAATAGGGTTCATACCAATGTGTACAGTAAAATCCTACTGCACAAAAAATATAGTGTAAAGGAATAGTTATCACATTCCCAAGATTAAATATACAATCAAAATAACTGAATATTGATAATATATATATAACAATTATTGTAGGAAAATATTTATTAGATACTTAAAACAAGGTAGACGTATACACTCAAAGTATATCGTTATGGACGTCTCGTATGACTACATGGGCTTGAGCTTGGTCCGGGTTCAATCTGGACTAGTTTGGTGCAACCGGGTTCCCTAAAACTCAATAATATAATTTATTAACAAATAAATCTTCGGTAAGGGTCAAGTCGCAACTTGGCCTAGTTTTTCTAGTTAGAACAATCCTATGGCTCGGCTTTCCCCTACCATGGCTAAACACTAGCCAAGGCACGCCACTGCACTATCCGTGCCATGATTTCTAGTCGTCTTGTACTCAAATTCCTAACCATGACTAAAATCATCTACCGTAATAATTAACTAAATAATAAATTTAAAAAATTCTGGGAAGGGGAGCTACCGTATCAGTTGAATATTTTGTTGGACAAGTTTTTATTATTCGAAATTTTAGATGTTATGACAAATATATTGTGTTGTTGTGATTACCTGCAATTGGATACAGCTTACTGCCGCCGTCTCACAACGGTGCAGGCTGGGCATGATCCAATTCGACCCAATAATTTGGGACCGGGTCGTGACGTTGTATAATTAGGGTTGGCCGGTTGGGCATGGGTTCATTGGATTGTATTATACATGTTTGGTTCATTTATTCACATCACAGCCATTTATCAAGTTAAAGTTGAAAGAGCTCTCCCTCTCTTTCTCTCTCTAGTCTCAAAGAGGAGTGCTGGCGGCTCCTATTCTTTTCTAATTGCTCATGTGCACATGAAAGGGGCTTTTGGTTGAATGTATATGATTTTTTTACGTATAATTGGCATTTTTCTCCACCTGCAAAGCGCAAGTTGAATTGAAGCTGCTGAATTGTATTTACTGTTGCAAAGTGAAAGTTGACTGAGGTTTCACAAAAGAAAAAAAACATACAGTTCATTTTTTTATGTGATCAAAACCGACTAAGTCGAACCGATCCAAACCGAACCAAGTCGGTCGGTTTTAAAACCGAACCGACCATTTGGTTGGTTTGGTTCGGTTTTGTTTATTTTTAAACCGATTAACTTTGGTTCGACTTCGGTTGGGACCAAATAGATCGACCACTGACCGATGCACACCCCTACAATAAATACACTCTAGAGGAAAGGTGAAGTCAGTTGTTAGATCATTTGTAATTTTTCTCCTTACCATTACAATTGTAGTTCCTTCTTCCTCCTCCTCTCAGTAGAAATAAAACCCTAAATTTTCTAATTCTTCTTCTTCTTTACTTGCATTTTTTTAAAATTCATGGCTTCTTCGAGCAACAATCTACCATTACCAAGTTTGTTGGGGGGGAGGCCCTGTCATGTCCCGCTACCAAAATACGATAAGTCGGGTACATAACAACATCTCCAGGCTACGCACCATACGAATACATCTATACCCGTATCAGCGATTATCGCCTGTAATATTCTAGGATAGAAATACAGATAATACTAGAACACACTTTTATTTCCACTAAATATAACTGTTATACATAAACTATTTTCTGAAAGTACAACTTGTATAAGTCATTACAACAAAACCATTCATTTACATATATTGTCAGCTACAAAATGCTATTTGATGCATCCTTGAAAGCCACTCCAGGTCATTCCTCAACCTTGTCCACGTCATATAGAGGTAGCATCTCGCCTGAAACTTCATCTTCTCCTAGTGAACAATACTAGGTCGTCAGAACGACAGCAAGTCCTCGATCAAGAACGATAAAAAAATGAAAATGTAATATGAGGAAAAATAGTTAGTTGGAAATTTCTTTCTCTTTGATAAAAGTTGATTTATTTAAATTCTACAAAAATGCTATTATGTAAACTTGAATAACACTCTATCTAAGTCCTATTCTAGTGATCTCTTAAATGTTCAATCAATCAACACAACTTAAGTCACTACCACAATCACAAACAATTTCCTATATGATGATGTAATTTAGAGAACATACTTGGATCACATTCATCCTATTTTCTCGACAATAATCCCGTGACCAGGGATCATGTTATGGCAGGATGGAACGGTGCTTAGAGTCCGGCCCCACACATCATGTATGGAAAATAATTGTATGTTGATTCACCTAATCGATCATTTTAATCGAAATAGGTACGGATTCAGGATAGGCAAGTGAGCTATGCCTCACACATACTTCGCAAGGCCTTGCAGAAGGAGCTAACTACTGATCAATTTTGTTGTTACTATATCGCAGAGATTTCGGTTGTGATCCAATTGTTCTCTCCCATCCAATGCACTAACCTAGTGCTAAAAACAATTATTATTCTATTATCTTGTATTAGCTCTGCTCTGTATTTCATCCCAATTCTTAATATGTCAATATGCATCTTCTTCATAATTCCAGGAATCATGTAAATATTGCTTTCAAGTAGATATTATATCTATATCTTGGGATAATCATGAAATTTGTAAATACAGGTTTAGGAAGAATTTCTTTCAATTACACAGAGCAGAAAACATTGAAACTTCAATTGAGTTTCTCTTGCATGACTAGTGTCTGGGTCCTACGCTTCCTAGACTCTTACTATTCGTCCCCTAATTAAAATCGATTTTAGGTTGTCGTAAGTCTGTCGCTAATATATATATAGTAACAAAATCTAGGGATTTGGAATATCGATAATATTTTTGGATATTAAAATTTGGCTAACTCGAAATTCTTGAAAATTTCGGCAAAGTCTCCTTTGTATTTCGGCTCCGAAACAGTTTTTATATATCACACCCGGAGCAGCCCTCCGTAGAATTTACACTGGGTTGGCCGACCCCTTCGGTGGAGAACTCTCAACACCGGAACACACGCAAGTATTATATTTATGCAATTAAATTCAAGTAGTAACTTTTCTTACCTTAGCAAGCTAGCAAATGGCACTTACTATTTACAAGCACTATATCCAGTCAAAGAAACATAACAAGTTAGAAATATAATGATATCCAAAACCAGGTTCTAAATCCTCATATGATAATTTTACTATATAAATATGTGTAAGGTATTGGTCACTAGGATATAACCTAAATATCAAATTTTGGACAGAATTCAACATATGCAAAAATATTATGAAATTTTACTAGTATTCTTATATTTCACATAGTCTAAGCTACGGCATTTATGATAATCCATAAGCGGTACTAGAAGTTACTAGCTTTACGACATATACGGTCAAACTATGACTATGCTGACTCAGAAATGTTTTCATTTAAAGAACATATATCTATTTAGAGAATTTTCATTTAGAATACATTTGTAAGAATAATTTTTCTTTCTTGGGTACTTGACACAATTTAATATATTAGTAATGCTAACTCTGCATATTCATATATATATATATATATATATATATATATATATATATATATATATATATATATATATATATATATATATATACAGAAAGCTTCTCCTACGGGAATAACTTACGGGACAAACTTACGGGATAAGAAAATATACGTATGGTTCTCTTCTTTATTTCTTTCACTTTAAAAATGTTAGATCTCTCCTTTAAAAAAGGAACCTATCTCTATCTTAAAGATAAGTCGATTTATTTTTTAAATAGTGAGAAATTTATTTATTTATTCAAAAAATAGAGATAAAAAAGTTAATTTTATAATTTTTTAAAGTAGAGATGGATTGTTTTAAAAAAATTTATCTTTAAATGTAAATATCTTTTTAAAATGTTATTCAAAAATATACTTAATATTAATGTTAATTTTAATATTATTTCTCATGTTAGTTTTTTGGTGCTAACTTTATTGTTGATATTAATTTTAATTTTAATTTCAACATTAACATTAAGTTTAATTTAACATTAACATTAATATTAACATTAACATTAATATTAACATTAACATTAAAATATAATATTAAAATTAAGATTAAGATTAATATTAAGATTAAGAATATAATTTAAAATTAAGATTAGAATTTAAATTTAGATTTAGATTTAAATTTATTTAAAAACAAAAATAAATTTAAATTTAAATTAATTTAACATTAACATTAACATTAAAATTAAAATTAAATTAGATTTAGATTTAAATTTATTTAAAAACAAATTTAAATTAATTTTAACATTAACATTAACATTAACATTAACATTAACACTAACATTAACATTAAAATTAACTTTAACATTAAAATTTAAATTAATGTAAAAATTAAAAATTAAAATTAATATCAACATTAATATTAAGATTAACATTAAAATTAAAATTAATATTTTAAATATAATTTTTAAAGGTATATTTATTTCTAAGGATAGATTCTTTTTTTTTTAAAAAATATCTTTATTTAAAAAAATTAATGGAATAATTTATCTATCTCTATTTTTTAAAATAAATAAATCCCTCTGTGTTTAAAACTAAATTGATAGATAAGCCTTATTTTTTAAGATAGAGATATGTTTCTTTTTAAAAGTAGAGAGTAGAGATTTAAATATTAAAGAGAAATAAATTTCAGAAGAGAAACATGCGTATATTTCGGCCAGATATTTTGAGTTTCTTTTATCTCCGTAAGAAATTGCTCTATCCCGTAAACTTATCCCGTATAAGAAGGGGGCTGTATATATATATATATATATATATATATATATATATATATATATATATATATATATATATATATATATATATATATATATATATATATATATATACATGGCAATGCATCAAATTAATTATACATAACAACCCTACTCAAAATGGAATCCTTATATTAAACTTTCTTATGTCCTTTATTTCATATCGTGTCCAAGTTTAGTGTCCATACCATTTATGCCCAAAATTTTATATAGATTGTCTATGCATGAATAATTTTGAAGAATACCTTAGTTACTTTTCCTGTGTTCATTTGTATCCTACGTACGTATTTACTTAATGTGTCCAATACATATTTGTATACATATTTTTCTAAAATTAAATATTTAGACTTCCTAGTTTAGATAAACTCACAAAATAATTCCTAAAGAAAATCGACTATGATAATGATACAAATTTTAATTTAAAAAAAGAGAGATTTAGGTGAGCACTTGCCTTGCTTGTAGATGACCTAGGTTTTCTCTTCCAATAACTCCCAAATTCACCACCCTAATTACAACAACAAAATTATGCACTAGAAATTGACCTAGATCTAAAATCTTAGAAGGAAAATTGGGGAAAGATGGAGTTAAACAAAAATTTGGAAGAAAAGAAGAAGGGGGGATGACCGGAGAAGATGACCGGAGTAGGGATCGTGGCCGATGGCGGGCGCACGGGTGGCCGGCAGTGGACGTGCGGGTGTCGGCGGGGCAGCGGGAGCAGCACATCAACACACAGTAGCAGTAGCAGCAGCAGCTATTAGAGAGGGAGAGAGAGAGTGTTGTGTGTGTGTGTGTGGAGAATTAAGTAAGGGGAGGAGGAGAATGAGGTGTCAGGTGAAGAGGCTCTCTCTTCATGTAGGGGGACCATGTGGCATTTAGCAACGCCACATGTCCTCTTGGGATGGCACCTCACCATTTGAGTTGGTGAGTACAATTTGTAATTTGCATAAATTTTCTTAGGATTAAAAATGCAAAGTTGTGTATTATATATATTTACATAAAGGAATTTTGTGTATTTAATTAATATGACTATGATTATTACTATTATCATTATTTATCCAAAAAGGAAAATTATAATTAGAGCATAACAGGCCCCAACACACTAGACCCTCAAAATTGCTGGAACGAACTGTCCAATATTCAGTATTTCCGGTATACCGTCGATATATTGTTGCTGCTGTTTTAGTTCAGTTTGAGTCCAGGTTTAGACACCGATCCTCCTTCGTCTTCGTTGCAACTTCTGTCGATGGTTCACGACGTTCAGACTGTCCTTCCACACACCTCAAATCATGATTGGAACCCAACAACATCACCCAAAACAGCAAAAGAGAGTACCTTGTTCGTGCTCTATCTGACGTCTAGGTAGTGGCAAGTTTGAGTGTTCCAGAAGTTAGAGAGAACCTTGTTCGTGCTCTGTTCGACGTCTAGGTAGTGGCAAATTTTAGTGTTCCAAAAGTTATTCCGAACTTGTTGGTTCTTGGGAATAGATCGAAGAGAAGTGTCAAATCTCGCTTTGAGCAACAGTAATCTTTATCATCCCCATTAATTGTTCTAACAACAACTTTTCAGATCTTAGAATGTCTTGGCAACTCAGTTGCTCTATATTTCGCGACATTGCTGGAAAGCACTCCGTGCACAGTCTCATCTTCCGCGGCAATTTTTGCTATAAACCATTATATGCTTATCTTTAGCAAGTTTGTTTGCTAGATTTCTTCACTTCCTTGGAATTTTTTTTTTCAAGACTTGTACAAATTTCGGTAAATTCAACAAATTTAATGCAAAAACAGGTTTGTGGTTTTTAAGAATCGATTTACCTGAAGGTTCTCAAATATAATATATATTTTTATTTTGGAGAGAGAGGGAGATAGTAAATCATTTTACAGATTTGTACTTTCATATATATATAATATATATATATATATTTAGGCAATTGTTATTAATAAAGAAGTTTTTACAATATTCAAAATTTTTTTAACTGGAAATTGCTGAGAAACCCAATTTCGGGGTGGACTTTTATGAAATGCCCACCCGCTGGATGAGTTTTATGAAATACCCAGAATTATGTATTTTCACGTTAAATATTCCAAGATTCCCTTTTAGATGCCATCCGCTGGAAACTGCTATTTTTATAATACCGAAACTACCCCTCCGCGCGAATTGGTCATCTATATGTATTTGAATTCAAAAAACTCAGATCTGGATTGCGATTTTCGTCTTCTTCTTCTTCACGGAGAATCTGAATTCCATTGCTCTCATCTTCAGCAGAGATCGCAAATATCGTTCGTATTTCGGTGTGTTTTTCTTCAGTCGAACTCAGATCATCGCTCATCATCATCATCATCATCACCATCATCATCATCTTCATCGTGGAGACATTTGAAGTTTTCCGACGATTAGGTCAATTGTGGAGAGAAGATCTTTCTTCTAGTACTTTTCCATAAGAATTATCATCGTTTTGAAAGAAGAATGAAACTCTTTATTCCTGACAAAAATTTTCTAAAAAAAAAATATTCTCCGTGTTAAAACCACGGAGAATGACCATTCTCCACCATGGAGAATGACCATTCTCCGTGCTAAAATGACGGAGAATGACTATTCTCCGTTTTAAAAACAACGGAGAATGGCATTCTCCGTGTTAAAAACCACGGAGAATGACAATTTTCTATGGGTTTTAACACGGAGAATGCCATTCTCCGTGGTAAAGTGACGGGGAATGGCCATTCTCCGTCATTTTAGTACGGAGAATAGCTATTCTCCGTGGTTTTAACACGGAGAATGGTCATTCTCCGTCTTTTTCAATACGGAGAATGACCATTCTCCTCCATGTTAACACGAGATTGGTCATTCTCCGTGTTAATATCACGGAGAATGACCATTATCTGTGTCGAAAAAGACGGAGAATGACCATTCTCCGTTGTAAAAAATGACGAAGAATGTCCATTCTCCGTGTAAAAATCACGGAGAATGATTATTATCCGTGTTAATATCACGGAGAATGACCATTCTCCGTGGTAAATTGACGGAGAATGGCCATTCTCCGTCATTTTAGTACGGAGAATAGCTATTCTCCGTGGTTTTAACACGGAGAATGGTCATTCTCCGTCTTTTTCAATACGAAGAATGACCATTCTCCTCCATGTTAACACGAGATTGGCCATTCTCCGTGTTAATATCACGGAGAATGATCATTCTCCGTGTCGAAAAAGACGGAGAATGACCATTCTCCGTTGTAAAAAATGGCGAAGAATGTCCATTCTCCGTGTAAAGATCACGGAGAATAATTATTATCCGTGTTAATATTACGGAGAATGACCATTCTCCGTGATTTTACCCCGGAGAATGGCAATTCTCCGTGGTTTTGACACGGATAATGACCATTCTCCGTCATTTAGTACGGAGAATAGCCATTCTCCGTCATTTAGTACGGAGAATGACTATTCTCCTGCGTTTTAACACTAGAAATGGCCATTCTCCGTGATTTTACCACGGAGAATGGCGAGTTGAAAGTGTCACGCCCCAGAACCAGAATACTGGAGAGCGGGGGCAGACACAGCCAGCTACGTATATTGAAATAGAATACATCTCAACTATACGGTCACGGCTGTCTAGATATGAGGGTTTACTACAAGCCGGCAGTCTCTTAAGGTCAAGCCTATTGTCTCAATCTCAAGCAATTAACAGAGTTACAAGATGTTAGAGCATCAAATATATATATATAAGGCGTCCCAAATATTACATATTGGATGATCATGAAGCTAGTCGTACAAAATGATAGGACTAGCAAGAGTTCAGTCATACATGATCAACCCTAGGATTTGTTAATCATGTTACAGCCCGTAGGCAGACAGTAAGTAAATGTGCATCGAGCTAACAGGTGCTCGTCGGCAAACGCCTCAAAAGAATAAATTTACATATGAGTGGGTGAAACAAAAAGGGAAGACCCACTCGTAGCCCGGGTTCCGTCTAGTGTTCACCATTGGGCTGGAAGCTTGGTAGATCCTCGGGAGCTGCTCCGAAATCTGGCCACACAAAACCAGCTGGGTCAAACCCCAGAAAGAGCAAGTGCCACAAAGGAGGCCACAAATAAGAACAAAAGCCAGCATATCAGAACATAAAGAATAAAAGAAAGTACAAGTAGTAAAAGTACACCGAGCGATAAATGACTAGGGACGTGGAACCATTCCGGGAGCCAGGTTACAATCCTTAACCAAACAAGGACCGGGATTGTACCCCTTCGCCTGAATAGCTCACTGTCTCTACCCATTTATCGTTAGAGATAAGTAAAACAATCATGACCAAGAGTTCCAGGTACAGGGGCTAGACAAGACTTAGACAAGGCTGGACAACATCCATTTCACAACGGCCAAGCAAGTACTACGGCTTACTACTTTAACTAACTAGGGTTATCACAAGCCTAATTACTAACAAGATGCAGGTGAGAAACTCCCAGTCCCAAGCCCTGCAGACCATCCAGTTATCCTTCCGCGGGTTGAGAGTTATAGGTGGGTACATTGCCCGGGAGACAAATGTACCCTTAGGTGACTTAGAGGGTGCAACACATGACAGTGTGCTGGAAATGTGCTCTACTCGTCGGCAAGCTACAAGTCCATTAATGCCTCCAGATAACGAGACTGCCTGTGACCGGGAATTCTACATGTTCTAATTTGGTCTACTCATTACCTAGTCCAATTTTAGTGTGAGTCCCTGGCCGTGGTACCCAGGGAGTCACCCCTTAGACATGATGCAAGACAAGACAAGTGATTTGCACAGAGCAACAGGTAGTACACCCACGGTGTCAAGACAAGTCAAGTCGAGTCAAGAGTGCGCCGCCACGGGCCACTATCAAGTGAAGCCAAGTCATACCAAGTCAAGTCAAGTTGAGTTATCAAGTCATGCCAAGTCGGGAGTGCGCCACCACGGGCCACTATCAAGTGAAGCCGAGTTATCAAGTTACCGGTCCCAGTTATTAACAAGATATTCAACAGATAGGAGAAAACTAGCTGCAGGCCAAACCATGCCAAATCATAGAAAATAGTGTCAAGACGTGTCAGACCAAGTCAAGTTGTGCATGTGAGCAATCAAAATCTCAAAAGCTCCAATCATATCAAGAAAACCAAGTTATAAAGCAGGCACTAAGGCACTAGGGTGTAGGTGAACTAGGGTGTGCCAGGGAACCAGCACACTAGAGTGCGCCTGGTAGCAGCACACTAGAGCGCGCCTGGTTGAGGCAGCACACCAGAGTGCGCCTAGGATGAGGTGCACTGGAGTGCGCCTAAGTCGAAACCAACAAGGTGCGCCTGGCCGCTGACCAGTGAAACGCGCCTAGTCAGGGTGCACTAGAGTGAGCCTGGGTCGAGCCAGCAAGGCGCGCCTAGGATCCAAGGGTCAAAGTGCGCCTAGGTCACTACGCGCTAAAGTGCGCCTAGTCAGGGGAGCAGGCGCAATCGGACCAGGCGCTAAACAGCGTGGCCCGCAAGGAGGCGCGCAGCGCTAAACAGCGCGCGGCTAAAAGAGGCGCGCAGCGCTAAAGAGCGCCCGGCCAGGAAGGTAGGCGCGATCGGCCAAGGAGGCGCGCAGCGCTAAACAGCGCGCGGCCAGGAAAGTAGGCGCGATCGGCCAAGGAGGCGCGCAGCGCTAAACAGCGCGCGGCCAGGAAAGTAGGCGCGATCGGCCAAGGAGGCGCGCCTGGAGGTCGTCTTCCTCCTCAAGCCGAGGAGAAGAACCCATGGGTTCCAAAACTTTGGAATACCATAAGTCGGCCATCCAAGCTCCAAATCCGGACTTCCAAGACTCTAACTTGGGTAAAATTCCACCCTCTACAACATGGGAACAATAAAACCAACCAAAATTCAAGTTTAATAGATCAAATCTAAAGAAATCCGAAAATGAACAAAGTCTAGATCTAGGGAAATCCAAGCTTCAAAACCCAAAATGCCAAGCTCTAACATTGGTCCTAGAGCTCTAGTCTAACTAAATATCAAATAAAAAAATGGGTCCTCATTAAATGGCAAGGTGCAACTTGCCTATGGTGGGGATGTTGGTGGTGGTAGGAGGAAGAAGAAGAAGAAGAAATAAATAGAAGTTATGGGGAGAGAGAAAAGTTGGTGGGATTTTAATGGGGTTGTTGTGGTGTTCTTGAGGGTGCAAAATAGCTAAAGGTGTTCCCATTCCTACAAACCAAACCAAGTCATATTAAACCAAACCGAAAATCCGAATAAGAAAATACGAGAAATATCGAATACCGCAGTTAGGCAAGATTTAAAAATATACGCAAAATCAAAATACGGGCAAAATACGAAATACGGGAAATGAGGGTGACAACTCTACCCACCTTAAAAGAATTTCGTCCTCGAAATTTAATCAAGGAGCTAGAGATTGCCACGACAAGCTACACTAATCACAGGCAAGCTACACTAAGCAGTTCAATCATACAATCATGCAATGCAAGCAAGGAAGGGAAGGCATAAGGCATAAGAAAGACATTATACCTCACGAGTCAAACAGATAGGGATATCGCGATCGGATGTCGTCCTCACGCTCCCACGTTGACTCACCTAGAGAGTGATGACCCCAAGCAACACGGACCAATTTAATAGTCTTGTTCTTGAGTATCTTTTCCCTCCGGTCCAAAATAGACACGGGCCTCTCCTCATACGAAAGGTTGGTACCAACAACCAATTCCGAATGATCTAGGATATGGCTCGGGTCCGGAATATACCGTCGTAACTGGGACACATAGAATACATCATGTACCTCACTTAACGACGGCGGAAGAGCGAGACGATAGGACACATCGCCTACTCGTTCCAGAATATCGAACGGCCCTATATACCTAGGACTAAGCTTTCCCCGTACGCCAAAACGAATGACGCCGCGGGTAGGCGAGATCCTAGGGAATACATGGTCGCCGACAGCAAATTCTAAGGGACGCCGATGAGCATCGGCCCAATGGCGCTGGCGATCCTGAGCAACTCGGAGGTGATCTCTGATTCTTCTGACCACTTCAACTGTCTGAGAAATCAGTTCTGGACCGAGCATCTGCCTCTCTCCGATATCGTCCCATGCAAACGGAGATCTGCATTTCCTGCCATACAGAGCCTCGAAGGGTGCCATCTGGATACTAGCCTGGAAACTATTGTTATACGAGAATTCCACCAAGTGCAGGTGATCCTCCCATGAACCACCAAAATCGAAGGTACACGATCTCAACATGTCTTCGAGAGTTTGTATAGTACGCTCTGACTGCCCATCTGTCTGCGGATGATACGCTGAGCTGAACTTAAGACGAGTCCCCAAACTTTGATGAAGACTGCGCCAGAAGTGTGATGTGAATCTCGTATCCCTGTCTGATACTATGCTGACTGGCACTCCGTGAAGTCGGACGATCTGCCTGAGATACATCTCTGCTAGCTGCGCCGTCGACTGTCCAACTATAAAGGGAAGAAAGTGTGCCACCTTGGTAAGCCTGTCTACAATGACCCAAATAGCATCTCTGCCTGCCGGAGATCTGGGTAACCCAGTCACGAAATCCATGGTTATGTGCTCCCATTTCCATTCTGGGATCGGTAAAGGTTGAAGAAGTCCAGCCGGCCTCTGATGTTCAGCCTTGACTTGTTGGCAAACCAAACATCGAGAGACATACCGGGCTATCTCCCTCTTCATACCATTCCACCAAAAGTGCTGACGAATATCTCTGTACATCTTCGTGCCGCCTGGGTGAATGGAATACTGCGAACTGTGAGCCTCTGCCATGACTTCCTGTCTGATATCTCCACTGGGTACACAAAGACGCGTGCCGTGTCGAAGTGTACCATCCTCATGAATACATAACTCTGGCCTTCTCCCTGCCTCGCACTCTGCTCTGAGCCGCTGAATCTTGGAATCTGTTAATTGTGCTGTCCGGATCCTCTCAACTATGGTGGACTGTATCTGTAGGCTGGCCATCAAGACCACATTGGAAGGGAGAATCACTTCAATTCCCATCTTCTGAAGATCTGCCAATAGCTCTGGTTGCGCTGTTAGAAGGTAGACTCCGGCTCTCCGGCTCAATGCATCTGCTACCACGTTGGCCTTCCCTGGGTGATACTGCAAGTCCATATCATAGTCCACAAGTAGCTCGAGCCATCTTCTCTGTCGCATATTAAGATCCTTCTGGGTGAAAACATACTTCAGGCTCTTGTGATCAGTAAATATCTCCACTCTGTCTCCGTACAAGTAGTGCCTCCACAACTTAAGTGCAAACACTACTGCTGCTAGCTCCAAGTCGTGGGTCGGGTAATTCTTCTCATGATCACGGAGTTGACGTGACGCATAAGCAATTACCTTCCCATGCTGCATCAAAACACATCCCAATCCTCTGCCTGAAGCGTCGCAATAAACTGTGAATCCTCCGGTCCCATCTGGAAGGGTGAGAATGGGAGCCGTTATCAAACCTCGCTTCAATTTCTCAAATGATTCCTGACATTCGGCTGTCCAAACGAACGGCACATCCTTGCGGGTCAACTGGGTCATCGGCGCTGAAATCCTTGCAAAATCAGAGACGAACCGCCGGTAGTAGCCGGCCAATCCAAGAAAGCTGCGAACTTCTGCCACTGAGCTGGGTACTGGCCATGCCTCGATAGCCACAATCTTCTGGGGATCCACTTCCACTCCTCCTCGGGTAATGATGTGACCCAAGTATGAAATGCGATCGAGCCAGAACTCGCATTTACTGAACTTGGCGTACAACTGGTGCTCTCTGAGAATCTGAAGAACCACACGGAGATGCTGTTCATGCTCCGCCTCACTCTTGCTGTAGACCAGGATGTCATCAAGGAATACTATCACAAACTGATCCAAGTAAGGCATGAAAATACGGTTCATGAGATCCATGAACACTGCAGGCGCATTGGTCGCTCCAAAGGGCATAACTAGAAACTCCCAATGCCCGTACCTAGATCTGAACGCCATCTTCGGGATGTCCTGCTCTCTAACTCTGATCTGGTGGTATCCTGACCGCAAGTCTATCTTCGAAAAAACTGAAGCCCCTTTGAGTTGATCAAATAAGTCATCTATCCTTGGAAGAGGGTATCTGTTCTTGATTGTCACTGAGTTCAAGGTACGATAATCAACACATAGCCTGGACGTACCATCCTTCTTTTTCACAAGAAGCATCGGGGCTCCCCAAGGCGATCCACTTGCACGAATGAATCCCTTGGTCCTGAGTTCTTCAATCATCTTGTACAAAATCTCCAACTCTGAAGGCGCCATTCTGTAGACTCGCTCTGATACTGGTGCTGTCCCGGGAATCAAGTCAATGGTGAACTCGATCTCCCGCTCTGGTGGCATCCCTGGAAGTTCCTCTGGGAAGACATCTGGAAACTCTTCAACTATCCGGGGCAACTGTACTGCTGCTACTGCCATCCGCAATACTGGAGGAGATGGCTCTACTGTGCCTCTGGAAAATGAAAACTCTGGCTCTCCGGGAATACTAAAGACAACTCTGCCAACATGGCAGTCTATCCTAGCATAATGGTTCCTCAACCAATCCATGCCTAGGACTACATCATAGTCTGCCATAGGGAATTCTATGAATCTAGCGGGGAACTCTCTACCGCTAACTACGATCCGACACGAGGAGAACACTCGATCTACTCCCACAAGACCATTACCAATAAGTATATTGAGCCTCACTAATAATGACTCGGGCTCCAACCCTATCCGTGTCGCGAATCGTGCAGACATGAATGAATGCGATGCACCAGAATCAAATAATACAGATGCTGGAAAAGTGTTGACGAGAATAGTACCTGCCACTACCTCACCTGGTGCAACTTCTTCTTCCATGGTCATCATCATAGCCTGACCTCTAGCTGCGGGTCCCCTCTGCTGGAAACCCCTCTGTCGGTTCTGTGCCGGAGCCTGGGTGAATTGCTGCTGGTTCTGCTGCTGAAAGGCCTGGGCCTGGGGCGCCAATGGCCTCGGGTACTGCTGTTGCTGCTGCTGCTGGACTGGAACTGGGGCTGGTCCCCTCACCGAAGAACTAGAAAGGTTGGATGATGATGGACCTCCCCTATTCGGGCAGGTCCCTATCTGGTGGTCTGCTCCTCCACAAGCCAGGCACAATCCTTGTGCCCTACGACACTCTGCCACTACATGGCCCGGCTTCCCGCAATGAGAACATCCCACCGCGGAAGACTGCTTCTGCTTCTGCTGCTGCGGGTACGTCGGGGTCGAATGCTGAACCGACGTCACTGAGGCCGCCCGCCTCGGAGTTCCAATGGTTATACCCCTAGCTGCCGGGACTGGAGCTGAAGATTGGTGCATCTGGTTGTGGGACCGCTTCCTGCCTCCGGTCCTGTCCACAATTCTCCGGGAGGTATACTCATGCCTCCTTGCTGCTTTCAATACTGCATCGAACGTCTGGTGCTCGAACTGTTCCACAGCCAATAATATCTCCAAATGCAGTCCTTGCTGGAACCGCTGAGCCCTATCGAACTCGGTTGCCACCAAGGTGGGGGCGAACCTACTCAGCCTAGAAAACTCGGTCGCATAGCCATTGACCGTCCTGCCTCCTTGCTTCAAGTTGGTGAATCTGGTCTGCAGGTCGTACCGTGCCACCGCATCGAAGTACTTTGTCTGGAATCTCTCTCTGAACGTCGCCCAAGTGACTGGTGTTGCTAATCCCATGGCCTGAGCTGCCCACCAATCGCGAGCCAAGTCTAACAACTGTAGGCGTACCACCGCCACCTTCTCATTTTCAGGTGTCCTAGCTGCTTCCAGGACCACCTCGGTATCCTGAAGCCAAGCATCCGCGGCAATCGCATCTTCACTGCCGTCAAAGAAGGGAGGGTTCAAGCGCTTGAAACTGTTGGCCGCCTGATTTCCTTGGGGACCTCCTCGGTTTAGTGCATCATGAACCTCCTGGTGCAAGGCGTCACCTCGACGATCTTGGGATGCAAGCAGTTCTCTGATAAGCCCTACCAAAGGCCCCTCGTCCTGTCTAGCTGGTTGAACGGGCGGAGCTGCCTGAACTGGAGGTTCCGGGCCTCCGGAAGGCATAACTCGAGAGGCTACTCCAGAGTGCTGAGCTTGATCTTCCTGGCGCTGGAGTGCTTGTCGAGCTTCCTCTGGCTGGTTGGCAGGTCCGGGAGTAATGCCGCTGAAGAAGATGACATAGGGAACAATAAGGAAAGGACCAGGACAGATCAATTATATAAGCAATATGATCAGGTCAAGAATCTCAGGGATTTGAAGATACGAGCAGAGATCAAGAACGAATATTGATTGAGACATCTATTTGGTAAGCCCTCACATTTCTTGAATGCCAGGACCTGCATGGGCCACCACTTAAACCGTGTCACGCCCCAGAACCAGAATACTGGAGAGCGGGGGCAGACACAGCCAGCTACGTATATTGAAATAGAATACATCTCAACTATACGGTCACGGCTGTCTAGATATGAGGGTTTACTACAAGCCGGCAGTCTCTTAAGGTCAAGCCTATTGTCTCAATCTCAAGCAATTAACAGAGTTACAAGATGTTAGAGCATCAAATATATATATAAGGCGTCCCAAATATTACATATTGGATGATCATGAAGCTAGTCGTACAAAATGATAGGACTAGCAAGAGTTCAGTCATACATGATCAACCCTAGGATTTGTTAATCATGTTACAGCCCGTAGGCAGACAGTAAGTAAATGTGCATCGAGCTAACAGGTGCTCGTCGGCAAACGCCTCAAAAGAATAAATTTACATATGAGTGGGTGAAACAAAAAGGGAAGACCCACTCGTAGCCCGGGTTCCGTCTAGTGTTCACCATTGGGCTGGAAGCTTGGTAGATCCTCGGGAGCTGCTCCGAAATCTGGCCACACAAAACCAGCTGGGTCAAACCCCAGAAAGAGCAAGTGCCACAAAGGAGGCCACAAATAAGAACAAAAGCCAGCATATCAGAACATAAAGAATAAAAGAAAGTACAAGTAGTAAAAGTACACCGAGCGATAAATGACTAGGGACGTGGAACCATTCCGGGAGCCAGGTTACAATCCTTAACCAAACAAGGACCGGGATTGTACCCCTTCGCCTGAATAGCTCACTGTCTCTACCCATTTATCGTTAGAGATAAGTAAAACAATCATGACCAAGAGTTCCAGGTACAGGGGCTAGACAAGACTTAGACAAGGCTGGACAACATCCATTTCACAACGGCCAAGCAAGTACTACGGCTTACTACTTTAACTAACTAGGGTTATCACAAGCCTAATTACTAACAAGATGCAGGTGAGAAACTCCCAGTCCCAAGCCCTGCAGACCATCCAGTTATCCTTCCGCGGGTTGAGAGTTATAGGTGGGTACATTGCCCGGGAGACAAATGTACCCTTAGGTGACTTAGAGGGTGCAACACATGACAGTGTGCTGGAAATGTGCTCTACTCGTCGGCAAGCTACAAGTCCATTAATGCCTCCAGATAACGAGACTGCCTGTGACCGGGAATTCTCCATGTTCTAATTTGGTCTACTCATTACCTAGTCCAATTTTAGTGTGAGTCCCTGGCCGTGGTACCCAGGGAGTCACCCCTTAGACATGATGCAAGACAAGACAAGTGATTTGCACAGAGCAACAGGTAGTACACCCACGGTGTCAAGACAAGTCAAGTCGAGTCAAGAGTGCGCCGCCACGGGCCACTATCAAGTGAAGCCAAGTCATACCAAGTCAAGTCAAGTTGAGTTATCAAGTCATGCCAAGTCGGGAGTGCGCCACCACGGGCCACTATCAAGTGAAGCCGAGTTATCAAGTTACCGGTCCCAGTTATTAACAAGATATTCAACAGATAGGAGAAAACTAGCTGCAGGCCAAACCATGCCAAATCATAGAAAATAGTGTCAAGACGTAACCAAGTCAAGTTGTGCATGTGAGCAATCAAAATCTCAAAAGCTCCAATCATATCAAGAAAACCAAGTTATAAAGCAGGCACTAAGGCACTAGGGTGTAGGTGAACTAGGGTGTGCCAGGGAACCAGCACACTAGAGTGCGCCTGGTAGCAGCACACTAGAGCGCGCCTGGTTGAGGCAGCACACCAGAGTGCGCCTAGGATGAGGTGCACTGGAGTGCGCCTAAGTCGAAACCAACAAGGTGCGCCTGGCCGCTGACCAGTGAAACGCGCCTAGTCAGGGTGCACTAGAGTGAGCCTGGGTCGAGCCAGCAAGGCGCGCCTAGGATCCAAGGGTCAAAGTGCGCCTAGGTCACTACGCGCTAAAGTGCGCCTAGTCAGGGGAGCAGGCGCAATCGGACCAGGCGCTAAACAGCGTGGCCCGCAAGGAGGCGCGCAGCGCTAAACAGCGCGCGGCCAAAAGAGGCGCGCAGCGCTAAAGAGCGCCCGGCCAGGAAGGTAGACGCGATCGACCAAGGAGGCGCGCAGCGCTAAACAGCGCGCGGCCAGGAAAGTAGGCGCGATCGGCCAAGGAGGCGCGCCTGGAGGTCGTCTTCCTCCTCAAGCCGAGGAGAAGAACCCATGGGTTCCAAAACTTTGGAACACCATAAGTCGGCCATCCAAGCTCCAAATCCGGACTTCCAAGACTCTAACTTGGGTAAAATTCCACCCTCTACAACATGGGAACAATAAAACCAACCAAAATTCAAGTTTAATAGATCAAATCTAAAGAAATCCGAAAATGAACAAAGTCTAGATCTAGGGAAATCCAAGCTTCAAAACCCAAAATGCCAAGCTCTAACATTGGTCCTAGAGCTCTAGTCTAACTAAATATCAAATAAAAAAAATGGGTCCTCATTAAATGGCAAGGTGCAACTTGCCTATGGTGGGGATGTTGGTGGTGGTAGGAGGAAGAAGAAGAAGAAGAAATAAATGGAAGTTATGGGGAGAGAGAAAAGTTGGTGGAATTTTAATGGGGTTGTTGTGGTGTTCTTGAGGGTGCAAGATAGCTAAAGGTGTTCCCATTCCTACAAACCAAACTAAGTCATATTAAACCAAACCGAAAATCCGAATAAGAAAATACGAGAAATATCGAATACCGCAGTTAGGCAAGATTTAAAAATATACACAAAATCAAAATACGGGCAAAATACGAAATACGGGAAATGAGGGTGACAGAAAGTTTGGAAAGCCATAACTTTTGACTGGGAGATCGAAACGAGGCCCGGTTTGTCGCAAAACGAGCGTATTTTCGAGGAGCCTGAAAGTAACCAATTTTCTGTTAGACGGACTTTCGAAATTTCAGAATCGCAAAAAAATGATGTTTTGACCTCCGTTTTGACATGGAAAGATTTTGGAGAAGAAAACCTAGATTCGAAAGTGAGCAGCGTATCGAAGAAGAGGAAGAATAGAAAGTGAGCAGCGTAACGAAGAAGATGAAGAATCGAAATCTTTTTTTTTTTTGAAGAGTATATTTCGCGGGTGCTTTGAATAAATTAGAAGGGTAAAATGGTCATTTGGAACCCGCTTTGGATAAGTTTTTCTAATTCTGGGCACGCGATGAAAGTTTTTTTAGCGGTGGGTTTTTCATGAAACTTTTTTAGTTTTTGGACATTTCATAAATTTTCCCATTTTTTAAGATGGATTACCAAAATAATTCTCACTTTATTATAGTATTTAAACATAAAACCAGATCAACTAAAAAAAAAACTCAAAAGGAACTAAAAAAATAGGAACTCAAAAGGAACCCAAATGTCCCCGTGGCCGTAGCCCGTTGGGAACGGTGGTGCACCCCGGCGCAGTGGCGCGGGTTCGAGGCCCCTTGGAGGCATGTCTTCAAGCACCATTAAGAAGTGGATACCCTCAAACAAACAAAAAAACAAAACAAAAGGAACCCAATAAAAAGTTGCCACGCCATTTCTATCCTAGGTGGCAATGATGTGGGATGGAAACTTTTCTTCTATCTCTCATGACAATTATTATTTGCCTTTTACTATGTAACACATAGGATAGAAATGGAGAACCATTGGAGAGCATTTTTATATGTCTATAATTTTTATGTAGAAACTCTTACAACTAGGATAGAAATCTTCTTAAAGTACAATACTAATTAGGATAAGAACAAAATTTTAGAAATCACCATTGGAGATGGTCTTAGGTTTCTTCTGCGGGCTGTCAAGTGATTTTGGGAATCAAATAAGAGGCGAGGGTGAGAAGATGTCATTAATGTATTTCATTAATCACATCCCTTCCCCTCCCTTCTCTCTCTAACCTGAGGGGTAGAGTCTTCTTCTCCTTGCTGTCTTTTTTCTTTTCTTTTCTAATCCCCCTCTCTCTCTATATCAACTCTTGTGTTTGTCAAACTCTTCCTCTCCCATTTATTTATTTATTTCCAATAACAATCATCTTCTTCTCCTCCAAAACAAAATAAAATAATACAATTATTTGCTGATTTCAATTGCCTTGCCGTGTAATCAATCTCCTACTAATCTTTAAATTTTAGATTACTACTTCTATATAGAATAGGAATGGCAGCGTGTCGGCTACCCATCACCTCCTCTCTTCCATTCGGAGACTTCCCCAAAGCCCATTTCCAAACCGGAACAAGAGGAGGAGGAGGAGTAGCTCTTGTGAGTAATCTGACGGCGGCAGGTTGGGGAAGGAGGATGGTTGTGACCGCGACTGCAGCCACGGAGATGCCGAAGAGCAACAACAAGAGGGAGGAGGCCGCCGAGGGGTTCGTGGAGGAGATGCGGTCCGTCGCCATGAAGCTGCACACCAGGGACCAGGCCAGGGAGGGCGAGAAGGAGCCCGACTCCGGCTCCCAGCCCATCTCCAAGTGGGACCCCACCCTACGGGGCTACCTCAAGTTCCTCGTCGACAGCAAGCTCCTCTACGACACGCTGGACGCCGTCCTAAACAAGGCCACCTGCCCTTCCTCCTGTCAGTATACTATACTAACCATCATCTCCCACACCTTCTTCACTAGCAGGATCTCTCTTTTTTTTATGAGCTAAAATAAAAAATAAAATCTTGATAACTTGCTAGGTCCCACTAGCAACTTTGGAGCCATTAGGATTAGAGGTACGCCGAGGCAATCAAATAAACATGGTTTGGATAAGGATCTGCTTGACAATTGTAGGGCAGCAGTTATGGAGTGTTTTTAGGGTATGGGTTATAAGCAGTTATGAGGGGTCCGGTTTTGGGTGGTTTTTAAGTAACGGCTTCCAATTCATGCTGGGTAATTCACTAACGAACGGTTCTGAAAGTTTTTTACACGAATAAAATTAAATAGAGAAGGGTATTTGTAGTTATAATTATATATTTTTGGTGAGAATATAAATAGAATAAAATAATAAAATCCCTCAAAACCCATCGATTTGGGGTGTTTATAAAGCCACCCAAAATTACATTGCACCGGTTTTGGGAGGTTTTGAGCCGACCAAAGACGGTGCCTCATAAAAATTAACAAGCAGAGGTTTTCATAAACGGCCGGTTCAAAAATACCTCAAAAACGGTGAAAACATTGTTACCAAGCTGACCCTGGGTCTGCTTGGCAATTGTAGGGGTAGCGGTTATGAGGTATTTTTAGAGTACTGGTTATGAGCGATTATGAGGGGCCCGGTTTTGGGTGGTTTTAAGTAGCAGCTTTTAAACCGGTCCAATCCATGCTTGGTAATTCACTAACGAGTGGTTCTGAAATTTTTTTACACGAATAAAATTAAATAGGAAAGAGTATTAGTAGTTATAATCATATATTTTTGGTAAGGATATAAATGAAATAAAATTATAAAACCCCTCAAAACCCACCGATTTTGGGTGGGTTTTGAGGGGTTTTATAATTTTATTCCATTTACACCGGTTTTGGGGATATTTTGAGTCGACTAAAACCGGTACCCCCAAAAATTAACAAGCAGAGGTTTTCATATACAGTCGGTTCAAAAATATCCCAAATGGGAGAAGGGGTTTCAAACAGCCGACTCCAAAAGTTTGGAATAAAGGCCTTGTTGTTGTACGACATGGTGTTGGAACGAAAGCAAAATAAGAGAAGAAGTCAAGTATTCTCCATTGTTTTGGTGGGGCGTGAATTACGGTCAACGATCCTATTTTCAAGGAGTAGGGGGGAAGTTCCTAATGGCTTGAAGGATTAGAGGCAGTTAATTCTTGACCAGACTGAGTAAAAAGACTTTAGGAGTTGCACTAATAAGAAAAATCTATACGAGTTTTAATATAGAAACATATGAGTTAATCTGAAATACGTCATAGTGCTATTTGTTGATGTTGCTTGGCAGTAGGAAGTTGGCTCCTCATACAAGTAATAGTAGCAAGCAACTGTGGTATTTCAAAGTAAATGACTAGAAGTTACCTACCCGAAGAAGAGGATAAGTAGCTGAATTTGAAGTGGAGATGATGTATCACTATCAACCTTGAAAGTCTAAAGAGGCAACAAGGACAAGGCCTTATCTAGTGAAATGGAGGAAAGACTACTTTATGGATTTAATTTCAGATACTATGCAATATCTCCTAATAACATGACATCATGACACACAAATGCTCTAAGATATACCTAAGAAAGCGGAATGAGATAGCTCATCACACTCATGTGCAGAAGGAGACGTGTAAAACCAAAAACCACGTATTGTAAAACCAAAAACCACGTATTGAAAATCTTAATGGAGACTGGAGAAATAGGCATCATGAAGTAAATCTTGATATGATTGAAGAAGAGTCATGTTCATTAGGTAGGTTTTTGCGAGTATTACGTCAGCCCAAATAAAGCTTTGGAACATAAGCAAATAAGAGATAAGATCGAGTACTCTCCATAATATGGCAATCGTACGGTCAACAATCCTATTTTGTTGATGTGAATGATCATCTAAGATTCCATAACTTGAAGGAGTACGGATAAGTTCTTAATGACTTGATAGAATAGGGTTAAGAAAGACATTCTCCAAATGACCAGTCTATGAGCAGAAAACTTCTACTGATATGATAAATTCATAATCACCTAGTGTTTTACAAGCTACTTTTGTCATTGTTGTAATGTAGCATACTTCTCTAATCATTATAATGCTGCTTCGATTTGTAATTTAACATACTTTCAAATCTTTTGTATACATAATATACTTCTGTATTTAGAATTTGTTTGGATGTCTTCATGATAAAATCTAAAATATTTTATCTTCCATCTTTCAATTATCTTTTTGAGACATGTTCTTGTTTGGTTGCAGATTCAAGTAGAGGTAAAAATACAATATCACTATAGATAAGATATCATCATAGATACAAAGAACATAATATGATAGTTGAGAATTCTACTTGGAGTAGAGTTTCCAAATAAATAATTCTTGGCAATTTAAGATCCTGAATGTCCATCCACATGCCGAACCCCCCAATATCATGAATTATATATTGTTTTCATAAGTTAGCCAATATTACGATTTACTATGATCTAATACAGGTGCACCCAAACACCCTATTATATTGGCTAAATCATACTTCCTAGTTGAGGCAACTTTTTTTACTATGAGCTTCTAGAAAAAAAGGGCGTCCTAGTGCCACGAGGCTCCTGCTAATGTAGGGTATGAGGAGGATCAAGATGTACGCAAGCTTACCCCGTTATATATATATTTGGAGAGGTTTTTCGTGTCTCGAACCTGCATTCTCAGTGCGTATCTGTATAAATACTTGAGCAATATGCTGAAGTATGTACTGATATAAATTAAGAAAGAACCTGGAGCCCAAAAGAGAGAAGAAAAAGGGTTTGAGGGGTTTCAGAATAAATGGTCATCTGGCTCTCTGTTTCAAAAGAAGTCATTCAGGGTTTTCCTTGATTTATACAAAGCGATCCAACAACCTAGAGCTTGGTTCAACTCAATGTTTTCTAGATTGAGGCCAATTTTGTTTGTTGGCAATTTGTCCAAACCACCTCGGGTGCAATTTGGATGACCAAACTTATCTAGGTATGATCTAAAGGGTACTGCCGGGCATGTTCAGTGCAATGTGTTATCTAAACACTAATAGCTGTGTCATCATGGCTTCGGTTTCTCAAAAGTAAATCACTAAGAAACCTATAATAACATAATGATTTTTTTTTCTAGAAAAAGCCATTACTTTTGGTTATAAAGATGACCTCCACACAATCCTTGTTTGTTTCCCATTACAAATTTATGTCCTTGATTAATCATGATTCTTGATTTAGAATCATTAAATTGTTTCATCCTGTCTTTGTTTTGTATCTGTCATAGATTCGTAATGCTTTGTAAAATAGTAGTAGTTTGAAGTAAATAAAGATTAAAATGTACAACAGTATGATTATAAAAAAATCAGTAAGATAATTACTAATTATATATAAAAATTTATGTAGTTTGGAATAAACTATGTTGCAAGGACACAGGAAAATGGTGCCTACACCCGTATCGTGTCCGTACCCGTGTCCGTATTTATGTTATATAGGTGACTAGACTATACCTATTAAAAAGTGTCTGGATTCCGTACCCGTCTCTTGTCTTTATCCGTGTCCGTACTTGTGCAACATAGGAAATAAATAAAGATTGATGTTTCTTCAAGGGAATTTTCAGAAGAAAAAAATTATGCATATAAGTTTATGAAACTGGACTTAACATGTTTTATTGACACTGTGGCTGACTAATATGCCTTGAGCAATAAATGGAGAGAAAGATTCTACCTCTATCTCATATACTCCAAAGATGGATGCATCATAGAATTTCTCACTTGATTGCAGATGCTGAATTTAGGAATACTGGCCTGGAAAGATCAAAGCAATTGGCGAAGGATTTGCAATGGTTTAAGGACCAAGGACATGCCATTCCAGAGCCATCTTCTCCTGGGGAGGCTTATGCTCGTTATCTGGAAGAGCTGTCCGAAAAGGATCCGCAAGCATTCATCTGCCATTTCTACAACATATACTTTGCTCATACTGCTGGGGGGCGAATGATTGGCAAAAAGGTAATCTATATAGTTGTGTTAGGACATTGTAAATTCATGAGTTTTCAAATGATACAATAGTGGGTATGTTTGGTAGTTTGTACTACTAAAACAGTCGATATGTATTCATTAACAGTGACCTCACTCAGTCTGGTATGAGCCAAAATACCATATGAAAAATCGGTTTAGCTCAGTGTCCGTAACTAATTTTCTGGTACATCTTTCAGCCAAAATCCTTAGAAAACCTCTCCTGTATAAGGTGATACTGGATACGTATCGGGTACTTTGGAATGACACTCGTTTCTTGTCATATACACACTGTGCAGCCGTGCCATTAAGAAAAATACTCATTAGATCTTTCTGTTGGTTTCTTCTTCTTTCTTCTTCTGATGAATTCCACTCGAGATGCCTCAATGACTCGGGACTAGAGAAAAATATAAACCCAAATGAACTTCTTATCAATATTATGTTTGGTTTTCCTTTGTACTTTGATGACATTTTTAGCGCCACATGTAATATGATGTTTTCATTAGTGAGTATTGTTAGAGTGCAGCTCTGATGATTATTCACAAGATAAAATAGCTGTCAAGTGCAACGTTTCGGTCATGGTTACTGATATATATCCCTTTGTATTTTGCTCTAATTTCTTTCTAGGTGGCTGAGAAGATTCTAAACAAGAAGGAGCTTGAATTCTACAAGTGGGATGGCAACCTTTCCCAACTGCTGCAGAATGTTAGAGAGAAACTCAACCAAGTTGCTAATGTAAGACTAATTTATCCATATTCTCCTCTTCTCGAGTTGCTTGCACAATATGTTGATGATATTATTGAATAAGGTATTCAGCACGCGTCAATTATCAATAACTCTTATGTTTCTAAGATCTCTCTTCTCGCTTCCCAGAGCTGGTCTAGAGAGGAGAAGAACCACTGTTTGGAGGAGACGGAGAAATCTTTCGAATACTCTGGAGAGATACTCCGCTTGATACTGTCATGATGTGTACATAATCCATCACTCTTTTTATCATCATTGTCTATAAGCTTTTCCTTTGTCTAAGTTGGTCTAATTGATCAATTCACGTTACCATCATTGTCCATATCACGAAGTTGTTAAATTTTAATTGCTCGACAACGCCAATGTTGCGGTAACTGCAGTTTGTCTGGCTGAATGATGTTTATTAAGGTTTCTATTCATATTGTTGGCTACAGAGTACAGATTTGCGTGGATATACTGCAGATGCGCTATCAAATATGGTTAAGTTAGTGGCCAATACTTACTAAATGACTAAAGATAACATCAAGTTAACTTTGTTACGACTGTTTAGTAGCTACGAGTATAGTGAGATGTGGGTGCGCTAACTGGGCGACCAGTGCACATGCTGAATGGAGTATATTGTGATGCTATTTATATTACCCAACTATCAAATACCAATATAATCAGGCATTGAGTATTATTTAAAAAAAAAATTTAACTCTTTCAGCGTATATATGATACAGTAGTTCTGCCTAAGAAATAGTATGGTGTTGTGATTTGGATAAACCCAAATGTGGATGCACTTCTTCATATCCACAACAACTTCTATCCCATTCCCTCTATATATGTTATCAATGAGAAAGCTACGTACACATTCTTTCTGGCTACCAATATTCTTCTCTTTCTCTCCTATTTTCACAACACGTTATCAGCACGATTGCTAGAAGTTTCAGGCCATCACCGAAAAATATCAAAGATGAGTTTTAGACATCAAAGGTCAGAGAAGATCCAACCAGGTTCATAGATTACATATTTTCTTTTTGATAAGAAATTTTTGTTATGATCTAAATCCCGAAACTAATATCGAAAAATATATCTTTATTATTCATGTTATCTTTATTGCAACTTTAAAATATGCACCTAAGAAATTGGATCCGGATCTATTGATATATAATAATAGTAGATGAAATCATGATTCAACGTGGAACCCTAGGCTATCATAGAAGTACTTTGTGTTGTAGTGGTATTTCTGACTCTCGGATTAAATGATACATCTAGTGATTCCCCTCTGTAGTATGCCATATTGATATTGTGTGGGACTTGTGGGTTAAAATGATAATTAGCTGATCTTAATATAATATATTCTACTTGTCATTATCTTACATTTAGAAACATATTATAATTTGTTTCATAATACATATGTATTTATTGTGATAAGCACATAAAGTACAAATCAAATAATTAAGATTTAGCCTATTAGGCCGGATTTTAATCCGTTACAAAAATAATCTGTTGTAGTCTAATATGCAGTGATATGTATGCATGCTATACTGTGCATATGTTATTCGTCTAAAATCTCGGATTATTTTTCCCACAGTGATGCACGTACGTCACCTTTGATTTCTTTTCATCTATTTCGAATCTTGCTTGCCATAAGGTTCATTGCATGAGCTTATTTATATTGTATGAGTGTGATTGCCTTGGCCAAGAATTCTGTTAGAAAATCTATTATAGTATAATCTCAATTATATGAATATTTGGGTACAGTATGAATTATTCCATTATCACATCTTCTAGAATGAGACTCATGATGTTAGACTTTATAAAATAATTTCTGCTAGCACTGATATTTATAGAATAATTTATGTTGGAAAATAATTGAACATACAATCAATCATAAGAAAACCACTTGCAGAGGAAAGTTGTCTTCAAGCAATTCAATCACTAGTTGCATATTGTATATTGCCTATGTGCATGTAGTATCCATCCCTCCTTTTTCACTGTAGATGCATGTAATATGAGCAGAGCATTACATAGTGGAGCTTGACGAAAAGTAGGTAGAAAAAACATCCTAACATGCCTGAAACCAGAAATAAGGTTTGAGACAATGAAATCGCTAGACCACTTGATACCTTGAGCACATTGAGACATCAACGTAGACTCATACCTTAATATCTTTGTGATTTAATGCTTCTTCGGAGACTTGTTAAATATAAATTGGGTTATAATAATACTTATGGATCATCCCTGATGGGTGTTGTACTAATATTTACTAGTGAAGTTCATGCATTTTCTAGTAGAGGTGGACCATTATGTTCAATCGAAAGAGAACTTACTTTTGGTGGTTGTATGTAAATCTTTGACTTAAAAGTCTATTCATAGATTCATATAAACTCTAGGGAATTAGAATCATTTGGATAGAAATATTGACAAAAGGATGTTAATTTTTTGTTGTTGTTGTGGCTCTTCTAAGGAACGTTGGATGCCAAACTTCCAATTTTAGAGACTGTATATTCATATAAATGATTCATCTCTATAATTTGTGTATGAACTTGTCTCATTATTTTTGTAAAGTGATACAAATTGCTTTAATCTTATGCCACCCAAAATGGGTACATGCATGACAGGTATTGTGCAGCATGTCCGGGGGAACCCAGTCGCCCGCAAATTATTTTTGCAGGTCGCAGCGGGTTGCTGGCCCCCGAAAGGCCATAAGTTTAATGCTGGTATTATAAGCTATCATAGACTTGGAGCTCTATGTTTAGAATAAATTTCTATTGATTAATACCATTTTCTTATAAGTATTGATAAATATATTGCCTAGAAAATGGAATTCATGGAATTTATAGTTGACAATACTTTAGAAAACAAAAGTTAGGAATTTATAGTTGACAATACATTAGAAAACAAAACAATAGTTGTTGTCTATTGTCCTACAAAATTTCATAGACCAGAAGTTCTATATCTAAACCTACTTATGGATTATGGGACACATAAATAATAAAGAATTTTCTTTCTCCCCAGATGTCAAACCTTACCAAGTTGGAATTCCCAGCCGTAGAAGTTAACGGAAGTAATTATCTCGCTTGGAAATTAGATGCTAAGCTTCACCTTAGCTGTAGCGCCCCGCTTTCGATAGGCGACGAAACTTCATAATATGCTTGCGCCGAGTCAGATCGGCCGGGAACTTAGATGGCCATCTGACTCGATCACTAAGCTTGGTAAACGATAACGCCTTGCGGCATCGATTCAAATCGATTTGGACGGAAGTTACGAGAATCGATCCAACTAATGGAACGACTTCTGTTGGAATAAGTCCTAGATGCAGCGGGCTGCGTCTCGGCGAGTGAGCTCTCTATAAGAGTCCCTTCGACGGGACCAGACCGCTGTATGGTTTTCTTGGAGCTTTGCCGCTGGGCTTGATGAAGTGCTTTCGCGTCATTTTCATGGATGCAATTACAATTTCGATGCAAGAGAAAAAGAAGGAATTCTAACAAAGCGTTGGTGCCATTGCAGGAGCTCGCGTAACTAAGGATTGACGTTGCGTAGCGCTTGGACGACCGGCACGAAGCAAAGTAATCGGTGGGTGATTCGACCCTTCTTTTCTACTCTGTCCCGCAAACTTATTCTTTGCCTCGAATTCATTCAAATCGAACGATGCCAAGTTAATTGCATGCCAATCCACTAAGGTCAAGAACTCGGGAAAAACGTATCGATTTTGAGTAATCTACTCTGAAAAATACAAGTTTCTCACATAAACAGAAAAGTTTAAGGTTCTAGTAAAAAGATAGACTATTTCACGTGCTGCAAAATAATGTGAAACGTCGATCATGGGTTATGATGCCTCGGACAATTTGGTGCCCACGGGACGCTAAATCGGTGTACGGCTTTGGGGGAAATGAATCGTTGCATGAGTTGCAAGAAATGATAATGCCGTTCGATACTATCCGCACTATACAAAACTGTTTGCATATATGAAACTGTTCGCACATAAGCATGGTCATGGACAGCTTGTGCACAAGTTCATTTTCTTCGAAACGGTATCCAGGGCATCGGAACCGATTCGTCCTAGGGGAATAATTTATCGTGCTTCGGCGCGAGGCATGCGGGACCTTCAGTAAGGCTTGCAACCTAGGCTGAAAGGGTAGCGTCGCATGCCAACTTCGATTAAGTTCCCAGTGGTGCGTAGCACCAATGACCGCATATAAGATAGTTGCATGCTCACCTATTGTCTTATACAGGTGTAAATATTATCTCTGTTTTCATGCAGGGACGAGCACGGCCGTGGTAAAAAATATGATAAACTGCGATGTTATACTGTATGCTTTATTATTCAAAGATGGCTATCGAATATGAACTGAATTCATTTAGTTCTAATAGAAAGACAACTCTAAAGCATGCCTACCCTAACGATCAGAGTCGGTTTAGACGAGTTGGTTCGTCTCGTCCACTTAGCAAGTGTGCTAATCCCCTCCCCCAATTTCCCCAGGTGCGGCGGACGCTCCAACCTAAACTGAAGCTGAAGTGCGGAGAGGCGTTTTGAAGCTCTTCCTATGCTGAAGTATTTTGAAGCCAATTCAAGTCGACGGCTTATGTATAAAGAGACGAATGTATGGGACGACAAGCGTAGTTCAGGCAACTTGTCGAGTGTATTTCTTTCTGTTTTCAATCAATGTAGCCGCAACGGCATCCAATGTAATTACGACTTGCACTTCGTTGTAAGCTATGAATGAAAAGCATTTCTATCTTCCTATACTACGTCTTATAATTCTAATGTGATTTATGAAGTTTCAACTTGGCGTATTAATATACAATTCAACGTAACGTTCTTGCCTTGTACGAGTGCAACTCCAGACTCGTACGGCATCACGCCTTAGCGAGGACGATCGAATCGGCAAATTAACATCGGGGACGAACGTTGCCGACTCAGGGCGTGATAAATTTGTATCAGAGCACATGTCACGACCCGCACCCGGATATACGAGTACGAATACGTGGGCCATGCCCAGCCTACACCGCGGTATCGGCGGTAGAACGCTGTCAAGTGTACTATACTAACTACAACATCTAAGAATCCATAACTAGAAATGTACTCATGTCACATCACGAAACTAAGGAAGATAAGACAAGAAATAATAACAATATCACTAAAACAACTAGAATCTACAATGATCATAAGACAGGAAGATAATGAGGGAACAACAAGACTAACTAAGGAATAACTACCAGGCAACTCACATAGAGGAACAGTGTGAACCACCTCAGCTAGAATCATCCTGCAGTCCAACAAATGTGGCACAACTACTCCTAAATTTTGTCAACATATCCAGTCAGGATGGAACGAGCACAAATCTCAAATAACAGTTCTAATTAGACGATATTGAACATGTAGCAGTAAATAGAGAGAATATACAAGAAATCATGAAATATACATGTGAGTATCATGGCAAGGTAAGCTGTAATCTAGAGCTAGAACAAGACAAGTAAAACTGATCATGGCATGTACAAGAATCAAGAATCATCTATCTAAGTGTGTGAGTACTAGTTTCAACATGTGGCCGGCTTGGGTCATGCACAAGATCTACTGGCCTGGTTAATCATACGTGGGGTGTATGATTAACACTCACAAGATCTACAAGAACAACAAGGTGGATAATGACCACACATCTACACTAATACTCCCCATCCCCGACTAGTATAGTGGATCTAACCATGACACATCATGACACGCGATTCTCCAAGAGGGTAGCTAGCCTTCGCAGGAATCGTGTCTATACAATGCACAAGGAACAAGAAAGACTTGTACAAGATATACCAAGGAGAGCGAGGAATAACATCTCATGACGGGATCCAGGGAATACCAATCCGTGTGAACAATATGTCAAGAGAACAAGGGTATCTACACTAAATACAAGAAACATAGACGATATCATAAAACAGAAATATTATCAGAGAATGTACTCGCCTGAGATCTGGTGGAATATGTCAACTGGTCCAAGAACAGTGCTTCGAGGACCTATAGGTGGAAATACTGTATCAATATAAGGGTTTGGAAGTAAAATCAAGTCACACTAAGTCAAACTAGGTCAAGACAAGTCAAGCAAGTCAAACTAGGTCAATCTAAGTCAATGGTCGATTTACAGTTGACTTTTGGTCAACTGGTCAACTCTGGTCAACCCTAGGTCAACTCTAGGTCAAACTTGACTAACGTTGACTAACAGTTGACTTTGGGTCAACTGGTCAACTCTGGTTCAGTTCTAGTCAATTGTAGGCTACGGTTGACTTCCTGTTGACTTTGGTCAAAATAGTCAACTGTGGTCAACCAGGGTCAAAACTAGTCTAACCTAGGTCAAATGTTGACTCTACTTCGACGTTCAGTCAAAGTAGTCAACCATGGTCAAACTGGGTTAAAGCTAGTCTCTATAAACATCTACAAGGTCAACTTATGCATTTCGGTGATTTAGAAATCACTGAAATCGACGGGTCTCTAAAACAACCAAAAGGAGAAAATATTATAATAATAGGGTGACACAAAAAAGGAAGAAATATACAGATGTTGTCGGATGATGAAACTAACATCACCAACGTGTCCAGAATGGTCAAATCAGCTAGGATAGCCTGTCCAAAAGTCCAATTTGGACACAGGGGCAAAAAGGTAATTTCAGGCCAAAATGATGTCCGCCGTTGGACACACATTGCACCGAAAAATGTGCCAAAATAAAAGTGCACAAAACCTAACAAATTATATGTCCACGAATCCAGAATGATGATACGAACCCAACGGTATATCCAGAATTGGATTCCGTTGACCCGATCTCAAATTGGTCCGTTGACCGGGACATTGAAATTCCGATTTGCACGGAAAAACGTGTCGGAGCCAATGTCCTCAAAATTTAGCAAATTATATGTCAACGAGTCTAGAATGATGATACGAACTCAACGGTATATCCGGAATTGGATTTCGATGAGCCGATCTCAAAATTACCCGTTGGCCCGGATATTGGTATCCGACTTGCACCGAAATGCGTGTCGGAACCAATGTCCACTAAAATCTAGCAAATTATATGTCAACGAGTCCAGAATGACGATACAAACTCAACGGTATATCCGGAATTGGATTCCGATGAGCCGGCGTCAAAAAGTCCCGTTGACCCGGAAAGTGGGACCCATTTTGCACCGAAATGTGTGCCAGGGCCCACGTTCTCTTAATCAAGCAAACTTTATATGAAAACATGCCAGAACGACTCCACGAGTCTACTGGTGGTGTCAGAATTTGAATCCGGAGTCCCGGGTTCAAAAATAGAATTTAACTAGTGCAAATTAAAGAATTCGAACGGCCAACTTTGGCGTCGAATTCGATCGACCTAACAAGCTCAAACTGAAAAGGAATCTAAAGGGAACAGGAAGAGGGTTATACTAGCTATGCACCGGAACTGGTGGTGCGCAAAATGGAGCTGCAACGACGAAGATACGAACCCGCGAAGTTGGCATCGCAAAACTGTCCAAAAATAGTACAAATTAAAACGTCAATTTGGTGGCCGATTTTGATGTATCAAACGACGAAATTAACGGGTGAAATTTGAGAGGAGTGAAGGTGGATATACCGAGATTGTAATGGAGCAAAGAAATCGCTGATCCAACGGTCGGATTTCCCGAAAAACGTGTGCGAAGTTGCTGTCCCGAGACGCGAATTCTGGAATTTTCTCCGCGCGCGCGTCGACGGGATCTCGTTCAAAACTCACGAATCGTGTGTTTCACACGTCGGGGAGGACGACGACCGCCCGGGGGGGTCGCCCGGAGGTGCACCCGGCTTGCGCGCGGTCGTGGGGGACTTGCCGGCGCCGGCGACGGCCGGAGCGGCGCGCGGTGGCCGCTGTGCGCGCGGCCGGAGATGTGGCTGCTGCCGCTGTGCTCGCAGCTGCTGCTGCGAGCTGCTGCCCGCGAGGCGGCGGCGGTGCTGGCCTGCACGGCGGCGCTGCGACGAGGGCAGTGGCGGAGGTGAGGTGGCATGGGTGGTGGTGATGGAATGGTGTTAATGGTGGTTGAAGTGGTGGTGATGACTAATGATGGTGATGAAGAAGAGGAGGATGGGCTGAAGAGGGTGTTCGGGAGGAGGAGGAAGGAGGAGCTCGGGGTGGTGGCTGTGTCGGCCAGGGAGGATGAGGAGGAGGCCAGGGAGAAGAGGAAGAAGAATGGTGGAGGTGGTGGAGTGATGTTGGTGATGATGTAAATGGTTGGGGTGGTGTTGTTACATTATATGTGTGTGTAAAAGGAAAAGAGAGAGAGAGACTTTTAAATATTAGAAAGAGAGAGGGGGGAGTGTTGTGCCAGTACGGGAGAGAGAGAGGGATGATGTGAGGGGTGAGAGTAAGAGAGAGAAATTAGATATTTAGAAAGGGAGAGAATAGATATTTATATATATATATATATATATATATATATATATATATATATATATATATATATATATATATATATATATATATATATATATATATATATATATATATGTATATATACACATGAGATATTTAGGATATTTAATAAGTAGAGAGAGAAAGAAATATTTTCAAAATAGAAAAATCTTGTGGGGTAATTGAGCAGTCATGAGAGGACAACATGGGGCTTGGGTTCGGTAGAACCAGGTCGGGCCAAAATTGGACAGGAGGCAATATTCGAATTAAAATGGGTGTTTATAATCATGGGCAAATAAATAACATGCGGGGACTCAAATAAATGGGACACAAGTGTCAGGCGGGTAGTAGGCTTCGTGTGGGCCATGTCCTTATTTGGGGTCGACTAGGTTGGGTCGATGTCGGGTCCCAAAATTAAATTGGAATTTAAATCAGGTTTTACGGTAGATAATTAATTGGCCTAATTTGAACCGAAAGTTGTGCGAAGGAAATAGAGCACAAAATGGAGTGTATGAGTGGGACACGAAGGTCATGGGTGAAGAGCGTCTCGAGTAGATCAGACATGACAAGTTAGTTCTGAGAAAACGACTGGTCTGGTGCTCCTAAATTAAAAGTCACGGCAACGTGCATATGATGACCGAGAAAAAGAGTGGGAATTCAATTAATAATTAAAATGGTCTAATTTGACCCGAACTTGCGCGAAGCAAAAAGAGCTCAAGGGAACAAGTTCGAGTAGGACACGAGATATCACTGTGAAGATAATCTCGTCTACTACAAACTCCAAGAAGGAAGTTTCCAGAGACTGGCATCCCTGATGCTCTAGAAATCCAAGTCACGGTAGAGAGCATCAAATCGAATAATAATCAAATAATAATATTTATTCAAAATAATTGATTTATAAAATCGAAAAAAAAACAAGCCCTAAATTCAGGGGCTTACAATCCTACCCACCTTATAAAAATTTCGTCCTCGAAATTAAAATCATCCAATAGGTCAAGCTAAAACATGCAACTGCTATGGCTACAGTACTCAATCTGCTACCTTTGTGATCACCTATGCTGTTTCTCTCTACTGGTATTTTGGTTCAGGTTCATCAAGCTTCTTCCATAAAAACTATGTCTATTTACCCCTTAGAATCTTCATATCAATAAGGACCTTTACATATACTCTAAAATATAGGTCATCCTCGAGATACGTATATATATATCACAATGATTGGCCATCAACCAAAATTCCAATCTCCAAAAGCAATTTGTTTGTTTCCTTATCCCGTCCTATGTATCTTTATCCTACTAATCACGAGCTCCATGAAATTGTACATTCAAAACCTATTCTGGGTATTGAGCCTTCTCTCTTTTACTCAAGAACTCTTGAATATAAACCCTCAAACCTAAGCACAAGATTCTAGTCCTAAATTCGTAGTCACTAAATATAATATTTCATTACTCCTTCTTAGATACCTTAAAATCAATCTATACTATCAAACTAATCATCCTTAATGGTTTTCTAAGTCCACTCTAATCAGTAACTCATATCTGTCCTATAAGCTTAACCCAATAAATCCCCAAGGAAATATACTCATCACAATCACACATTAACATATTACATTTACACTACAAAGTCTGATATCAAGGTTTGGCTAACCAATCGTCAAAAATAGAAGGTAACAAGGACCTAAGACTGGGTCTAGCAATCCATATTAATATTCAGACAAGGTAAGGGTCAAGCAAGACAGGAAAGATTATCGAAATATTTCCAAGAATAGTACGAGGCCAAACGAAATACATAGGACGTAGTCGAAGTAAAACTCAAAAACCATATACCTCCGTAATTATGTCACATGAAGTTACTATCGCGCTAGTGTGCATCTGACTGCGATTAACTTTCTTGTTCCAAAATGCGACGGATGGCTGCAGTGCACAGCTGCCACGCCAAATAATATAGGTTCCTGAATTTAACTTGGCCAAATCCGTGAAATATTTTCAAACAATTGAGATATAATCATTTTGAAATTTTCAGAATTTTCAAGTGTATATGACAGATGTAGATATGAGATAGGTGATCGGTGAAATCAAGACATAGCTAAACAAGTCAAAGGAAGTGACGGTAAGACGAGAAAATCATCATGCGATGGGAGAGAAAATAATGATAAACAAGAAATAATGGTAGGAATTATCTTGCTCAATTGGTAAAAGAAGTGAATCAACTTAAGATATGACCTGATAACCATACACGTCTATCCAAAATCATGTTGCCAAAATTCTCGCCACGCCAGTAAGCATAGCAGTAATAAACAATGAAGTCCATAACTATGGTATACACCCTATAATCATGTCATCTAGATTCCTTACCACGCCAACCGGTATGGCTGCAAGAGAATCTAAATGACATAACTAGGATAGTATATCCAAATCAGGCTCCATGTCCTTGTCTCGCTAGCTAATATGACTGCGATAAATTCTAAACTCCATAAATAAAGTAGACACTTACTGTTCTCATCATCCTCGTCCAAAATATGTTTATCAGGATATCTTAACTCAATTCTTAAAAGAATTATCCAAAACAAAATCAAAGGTCAACAACGAATATTAAGATTTAAAATTCAACAACAAGTCAAGGGTAAGTTAATAGAAACAACGGAAACAACTTCCGAGATAGGGTTCAGAGGAAAATCTCAGGAAAAGTCCCGAGGGTACAACCTAGGTCAAGATAGAAAATGGTGGAATATAATATAAAACAAACCTCGACCATGATACGAGGTTGGTAAATCATATTCTCTCCCCAACCTGGATGATATATAAGTCCAACTTATACCTTCCCTATGGGGTCCACAAACTCATCTCAAGAAGGAATAAGTTGATAACGGACAGATGTTTCAGAAATCAGGATGGACAGGAACAAATGGGAAAAGTTTCGAAAAGTTCGAAATAAGATTCCCACGGGTCATCCCTGGAATCTACCAAAAGTTTCTAATATATGACTGAGTACCAAAATCCTAAAATATTCCATGACTCAACCTTAATCCTAGGGCAGGCTCGCAGTAGTACAGATAAGCTCAAGTACTACCACGACTTCGTATTAATTACAAAGAATGACCTGCATGGGCCACCACTAAAAATATGTCACGACCCGCACCTGGATATACGAGTACGAATATGTGGGCCACGCCCAGCCTACGCCGCGGTATCGACGGTAGAACGCTGTCAAGTATACTATACTAACTACAACATCTAAAAATCCATAACTAGAAATGTACTCATGTCACATCACGAAACTAAGGAAGATAAGACAAGAAATAATAACAATATCACTAAAACAACTAGAATCTACAATGATCATAAGACAGGAAGATAATGAGGGAACAATAAGACTAACTAAGAAATAACTACCAGGCAACTCACATAGAGGAACAGTGTGAACCACCTCAGCTAGAATCATCCTGCAGTCCAACAAATGTGGCACAACTACTCCTAAAATTTTGTCAACATATCCAGTCAGGATGGAACGAGCACAAATCTCAAATAACAGTTCTAATTAGACGATATTGAACATGTAGCAGTAAATAGAGAGAATATACAAGAAATTATGAAATGTACATGTGAGTATCATGGCAAGGTAAGATGTAATCTAGAGCTAGAACAAGACAAGTAAAACTGATCATGGCATGTACAAGAATCAAGAATCATCTATCTAAGTGTGTGAGTACTAGTTTTAACATGTGGCCGGCTTGGGTTATGCACAAGGTCTACTGGCCTGGTTAATCATACGTGGGGTGTATGATTAACACTCACAAGATCTACAAGAACAACAAGGTGGATAATGACCACACATCTACACTAATACTCCCCATCCCCGACTAGTATAGTGGATCCAACCATGACACATCATGACACGCGATTCTCCGAGAGGGTAGCTAGCCTTCGCAGGAATCGTGTCTATACAATGCACAAGGAACAAGAAAGACTTGCACAAGATATACCAAGGAGAGCGAGGAATAACATCTCATGACGGGATCCAGAGAAATACCAATCCGTGTGAACAATGTGTCAAGAGAACAAGGGTATCTACACTAAATACAAGAAACATAGACGATATCATAAAATAGAAATATTATCAGAGAATGTACTCGCCTGAGATCTGGTGGAATATGTCAACTGGTCCAAGAACAGTGCCTCGAGGACCTATAGGTGGAAATACTGTATCAATATAAGGGTTTGAAAGTAAAATCAAGTCACACTAAGTCAAACTAGGTCAAGACAAGTCAAGCAAGTCAAATTAGGTCAATCTAAGTCAATGGTCGATTTACAGTTGACTTTTGGTCAACTGGTCAACTCTGGTCAACCCTAGGTCAACTATAGGTCAAACTTGACTAACGTTGACTAACAGTTGACTTTGGGTCAACTGGTCAACTCTGGTTCAGTTCTATTCAATTGTAGGCTACGGTTGACTTCCGGTTGACTTTGGTCAAAATAGTCAACTGTGGTCAACCAGGGTCAAAACTAGTCTAACCTAGGTCAAATGTTGACTCTACTTCGACGTTTAGTCAAAGTAGTCAACCATGGTCAAACTGGGTTAAAGCTAGTCTCTATAAACATCTACAAGGTCAACTTATGCATTTCGGTGATTTAGAAATCACTGAAATCGACGGGTCTCTAAAACAACAAAAAAGAGAAAATATTATAATAATAGGGTGACACCAAAAGGGAAAAAATATACAGATGTTGTCGGATGATGAAACTAACATCACCAACGTGTCCAGAATGGTCAAATCAGCTAGGATAGCCTGTCCAAAAGTCCAATTTGGATACAGGGACAAAAAGGTAATTTTGGACCAAAATTATGTTCGTCGTTGGACACACTTTGCACCGAAAAATGTGCCAAAATAAAAGTGCACAAAATCTAACAAATTATATGTCCACGAATCCAAAATGATGATACAAACCCAACGGTATATCCAGAATTGGATTCCGTTGACCCGATCTCAAATTGGTCCGTTGACCGGGACATTGAAATTCCGATTTGTACGGAAAAGCGTGTTGGAGCCAATGTCCTCAAAATTTAGCAAATTATATGTCAACGAGTCCAGAATGATGATACGAACTCAACGGTATATCCGGAATTGGATTCCGATGAGCCGATCTCAAAATGACCCGTTGGCCCGGATATTGGTATCCGACTTGCACTGAAATGCGTGCCGGAACCAATGTCCACTAAAATCTAGCAAATTATATGTCAACGAGTTCAGAATGACGATACGAACTCAACGGTATATCCAGAACTGGATTCCGATGAGCCGGCGTCAAAAAGTCCCGTTGACCCAGAAAGTGGAACCCGTTTTACACCGAAATACGTGCCAGGGCCCACGTTCTCCAAATCAAGCAAACTTTATATGAAAACATGCCAGAACGACGCCACGAGTCTACTGGTGGTGTCAGAATTTGAATCCGGAGTCCCGGGTTCAAAAATAGAATTTAACTAGTACAAATTAAAAAATTCGAACGGCCAACTTTGGCGTCGAATTCGACCGACCTAACAAGCTCAAACTGAAAAGGAATTTAAAGGGGACAGGAAGAGGGTTATACCAGCTATGCACCGGAACTAGTGGCGCGCAAAACGGAGCTGCGACGATGAAGATACGAACCCGCGAAGTTGGCGTCGCAAAACTGTCCAAAAATAGTACAAATTAAAACGTCAACTTGGTGGCCGGTTTTGATGTATCAAACGACGAAATTAACGGGTGAAATTTGAGAGGAGTGAAGGTGGATATACCGAGATTGTAACGGAGCGAAGAAATCGCAGATCCAACGGTCGGATTTCCTGAAAAATGCGTGCGAAGTTGCTGTCCCGAGACGCAAATTCTGGAATTTTCTCCGCGCGCACGTCTACGGGATCTCGTTCAAAACGCACGAATCGTGTGTTTCACACGTCGAGGAGGACGACAACTGCCCAGGGGGGGTCGCCCGGAGGTACGCCCGGCTTGCGCGCGGCCGTGGGGGACTTGCCGGCGCCGGCGACGGCCGGAGCGGCGCGCGGTGGCCGCTGTGCGCACGGCCGGAGCTGTGGCTGCTGCCGCTGTGCTCGCAGCTGCTGCTGCGAGCTGCTGCCCGTGAGGCGGCGGCGGTGCTGGCCTGCGCGGCGGCGCTGCGGCGAGGGCGGCGGCGGAGGTGAGGTGGCATGGGTGGTGGTGATGGAATGGTGTTAATGGTGGTTGAAGTGGTGGTGATGACTAATGATGGTGATGAAGAAGGGGAGGATGGGCTGAAGAGGTTGTTCGGGAGGAGGAGGAAGGAGGAGCTCGGGATGGTGGCTGTGTCGGCCAGGGAGGATGAGGAGGAGGCCAGGGAGAAGAGGAAGAAGAATAGTGGAGGTGGTGGAGTGATGTTGGTGATGATGTAAATGGTTGGGGTGGTGTTGTTACATTATATGTGTGTGTAAAAGGAGGAGAGAGAGAGAGAGAATTTTAAATATTAGAAAGAGAGAGGGGGGAGTGCTGTGCCAGTACGGGAGAGAGAGAGGGATGATGTGAGGGGTGAGAGTAAGAGAGAGAAATTAGATATTTAGAGAGGGAGAGAATAGATATTTATATATATATATGTATATATACACATGAGATATTTAGGATATTTAATAAGTAGAGAGAGAAAGAAATATTTTCAAAATAGGAAAATCTTGTGGGGTAATTGAGCAGTCATGAGAGGACAACATGGGGCTTGGGTTCGGTAGAACCAGGTCGGGCCAAAATCGGACAGGAGGCAATATTCGAATTAAAATAGGTGTTTATAATCATGGGCAAATAAATAACATGCGGGGACTCAAATAAATGGGACACAAGTGTCAGGCGGGTAGTAGGCTTCGTGTGGGCCATGTCCCTATTTGGGGTCGTCTAGGTTGGGTCAATGTCGGGTCCCGAAATTAAATTGGAATTTAAATCAGATTTTACGGTAGATAATTAATTGGCCTAATTTGAACCGAAAGTTGTGCGAAGGAAATAGAGCACAAAATGGAGTGTATGAGTGGGACACGAAGGTCATGGGTGAAGAGCGTCTCGAGTAGATCAGACATGACAAGTTGGTTCTGAGAAAACGACTGGTCTGGTGCTCCTAAATTAAAAGTCACGACAACGTGCATATGATGACCGAGGAAAAGAGTGGGAATTCAATTAATAATTAAAATGGTCTAATTTGACCCGAACTTGCGCGAAGCAAAAAGAGCACAAGGGAACAAGTTCGAGTAGGACACGAGATATCACTGTAAAGATAATCTCGTCTACTACAAACTCCAAGAAGGAAGTTTCCAGAGACTGGCATCCCTGATGCTCTAGAAATCCAAGTCACGGTAGAGAGCATCAAATCGAATAATAATCAAATAATAATATTTATTCAAAATAATTGATTTATAAAATTGAAAAAAAACAAGCCCTAAATTTAGGGACTTACAGCACAGTTATGTTTTCTCGGATTTTCAAAAGATGTTTCATTGTTGGAATGTCCGTTGCGATGGCTCGATTGAATACTTGCCGGCATGCTGCATGAAATACAAGTTCCATACAGGTAAGCCCGTAGATATTTTTGAAAAATACTAACGGATTTACACTGTTTGTAGAAATGACTAAGCGAGATAAGAAAATCCCCGGCACAACAACCCAAACCGTGGATAGTACGTCGAGCACAAAAAGTATTGTCCCTAGCGAGACGACTATGGAGAAGATGCTACCGTTGATGGAACTGCAACAACAACAGGTTCCGTTGCCATTCAAAGCCCAATTTGATGCGCAGCAGAAGCAGATGACCGCCCTGACTCAGATAGTGAGCAGGATGGCGGGCGATACCAAGGCGACGGATGCGGTACCCGAGGGAAAGCACGGTGATCAAGAAGAAGACGAGGAGGAAGAAGTCCCACCGCAAATGATAAACTCTCCTTCCATGCTCAAAGTGAAGGAGTTTCGCAAAATGAACCCGCCGAATTTCAACGACCGAGCAGAGCCCGACGTGATAGTAGGATGGCTCGCAGAGATGGAGGACTTGTTCGATCTCCTCTACATCGAAGGGTCCCAGAGGGTGGCCTGTGCGGCGCTACAGTTACAACTAAGAGCACACGACTGGTGGGCGGCGAAGAAACAAGAGATCTTTGAAACCGATTCCAATAAAAAGATTTCTTAGGAAATGTTCAAGACAGCCATCCTTGAGCAGTACGTTCCTAGCGCCATCCGTCGACAGAAGGGGGATGAATTCATGATGTTGAGGTAGGGGAATATGACTCTTGAAGATTATGATGCAAGCTTTTCTAAACTTGTAAAATTTGCCGGCGTCTTCTTGTCCAACAAAGAAGAATGGTACGAGCGTTTTCAGCAAGGCCTCAATGACGAATTGCGTAGGAACGTCATGAACCAACGATGCCAAACTTATCGTGAATCCTACGAAACTGCACTTGATAGTGAGCGGATCTTTGGCCGTATGTCACAAAGGGCCGTGCCTGTCGTTCGCAACAACTTCAACAAGCGTCCTAATGACGCTGGGGGATCGGAAGTACAAAAGTGCCCAAACACGTTTAAGAATCGTGGTCACTTTATTGCAGTAAATTGCAATAGATGCGGCAAGCATGGGCACCGAGCACCCGATTGTAGATTGAGAACATGCTTCAAGTGTGGCGAGCTAGGCCACTTCAGTCAATACTGTCAGACGGGGAAGCCGAATCAACACAACCCACCAAGGAACACTCCGAATCCATATAAAGTGCCTATACTACAAGGCGCAAATGCGGTGCCTGTGAACCCGCAGAATCAACGCCACGGAGCTCAAGGCCGAGTTTATGCCTTATCTCGGGACGAGGCATTTGTGTCCGATACGGTTGTAACAGGTATATTAATCTACAAAGATATACCTGCTCGAGTACTATTCGATTCGGGTGTGATGAATAGTTTTATATCTGCTGATTATGCGAAAGAAAATAAAATAACCATGCAATCACTAGATATAAATATTAGCGTTAGCACTCCGTCGGGAGTCGATATGCCTGCGAACTTTATTTGTAGGAATGGCCACATTTGTGTCGGGGGAAGATATCTATCCTTGGATGCCGTCGTGCTCGACATCAAAGATTACGACATAATCCTGGGCATGGATTGGTTGGGCGGTTGTCGCACAACGATCGAGTGCGCGGAGAAGAGAGTGGTGTTTCATCTTCCTGGCGAGACAGAGTTCTCATATTCGTGCGGTACGGCCTCGAAGACGGCGATGTTGGTATCGGCAATCTCGGCGAGGCGTATGCTGCGTTCCGGCTGCGCAGGATACTTGGCATCAGTTCGAGACACGCGGACGGATAATACAAACACAATGCAGACTGATGTTGTGGCAGATTTTCCTGACGTTTTTCCTGACGAGATGCCCGGGATGCCGTCGGATCGAGAAATTGAATTTAGCATCGACACCTTTCCGAATACACGGCCGATATCAAAGACGCCTTACCGAATGGCTCTAGCAGAACTGAAGGAGCTGAAGGTGCAATTACAAGAGTTGATAGACTGCGAATTTATTCGCCCAAGCATTTCTCCGTGGGGAGCTCCCGTAGTGTTCGTGAAGAAGAAGGATGGGTCGTTGCGGCTATGCATCGACTATCGGGAACTCAACAAGGCGACCGTACGAAACAAGTATCCTTTGCCACGAACCGACGACTTGTTTGACCAACTGCAAGGCATGTCAGTATTTTCAA
>JANAVB010026342.1:190000-195000 GCA_029216955.1 Iris pallida
ACATTAGATAGATGGCTTACCCTGATTTGTGTACATACCATGATCAGTTCTACTTTCCTGTTCTATCTCTAGCTCTACAGCTTACCATGCCATGATACATATATGTACACTCCATGATTTCATTGTATATGCTCTATTTACAGTCTTATGGCTTTTATTCTATCTTGAGATCTGTTATGAGATATATGTACTCGTTCTATCCTGACCGAATATGTTGACAATGTTTACAGATACAGAGGAGGACTATTATTGCACTTACTACGGCCCACCGGACGTAGTAGGTTTAGAGACAGATACCCTAGATCCGCAGGGTGCAGTATCGCAGGGCGAGATACCGCCTATCCTGTAGATAGAATAGGTTTTTGTACTGGACCTTGTCTCAGTCACTCTTGGGAATGTTATTATTTTGGCTTGTATTAGAGACTTTGGACTTAGACTTGTATATTCTTTGTGTTTGGACTTGACAGGTTATATTTTATTGTCGTGTTGTCTTTATCTTTCAGTATTTACTTTATCATCTTAGAGTGGTGATTGAGCACTCATATATTATCATTGCTTGTCCTCCGTTCGGAGTTGACCATATTCTCGACAGATTTTTGATATTATATAAACTGTTGTTAGAGTAGTAAACCTACAGCGTTCCACGTCGTTTTTATGGTGAGGGCTGGGCATTGTTATGCACACGTGCCCTTATAGCGGGTGCGGGTCGTGACACATTTTTAGTGGTGGCCCATGCAGGTCCTGAAGTCGCAATTAGTACGATGTCGTAGCAGCACTCGTCTTAGAGTGTTGACTATGAGCCCGTGTTACATATAGGAGGTAGTAGGCTAGAGTACTCAATCACAGTAGGATCTTTCCTTTCTTATCTTGCTTACCGTCTTTGATATTGATTTAATGTATTCTCGCTGTCCTCCTTTGATATAATCCTTCTTGTGCCATATTGATATCTTCCTTTCAATCTGTCTCCAGGATGGTTATGACTCATTCTCCCGGTGAGGAGCATGGGGAGACGGAGAGGTCTGCTACCTCTGGCGGACAGGCTCCAGTCACTTCCCCTGCAGTTGGGACTTCAGTAGGGGCTCTCGGGGGTACTCCTCCAGCGCTCTCGATGACTGTCCCTGGGGTCACTGCGGGTGCTCTTCCTGCAGTGTCAGAGGCTACGACGGGAGCTGTCGGGGGCGTTCCTCCTCCTTTTCAGCAGGGGACTCCTTCGCCGGTGGTGGGAGCTATTCTATGTTGCCACCTCTTCCCACAGATATGGTGCAGATGCTCGAATTCTTTCAGCAGGTACTGGAGTCCCAGCGGGCCCAGCACGAGGCACAGATGAGACAGACTGAGGCCATACGCCAGGGCATGGAGGATGCCCATAGGTTGGCTCTGGCTACGGTGGAGCGTGGGGCTCCACAGCGGAAGGCACGGCAGCAGAAGCCTGGAGACATGCAGGCTTTCAAGAAGATGGGTCAGAGGGATTTTAGAGGGACCGAGGGCATTGTTTATGCTGATGACTGGCTCGAGGATATCGAGCGTCAGATGAGGGCCTCCCGCCTGGCAGGCGACCTAAAGGTCGAGGCGGTTGGCTTGCAGTTATTAGATGTTGCTCGGACATGGTTCCGGAACGAGCCGGCTCTTGTAGGAGAGGGCCACACTTGGGCTAAGTTTCGGGCCCTGTTCAGAGAGAAGTTCTTTTCCCCCACAGACAAGATCGGCCTAGTGCCGCAGTTTCAGAACCTGCAGCAGGGCAGTATGACTGTGGAGGAGTATGCGGCGGAGTTCGGCCGGCTGAGCCGATACGCCGAGTACATGGTGAGCGACCCAGTGATCCGAGCAGAGCGCTTCCGGGAGGGATTAACATGGGATATCAAGATCCTGATCCGTTCCTTCTATGCGACATATGCAGAGGTCTATACGGAGGCTCGGAAGGTGGAAAGAGAGTGGGGCTTGAAGCCGAAGAGGGATCGTGATTTGTTTTCGGGGGCCAGTAGCAGCACGGGGGATGCTAAGTGCCCTCAGCTTTAGCATCAGCCGTTCCAGCATTATCAGCAGTAGGTGCAGGCCAGGGCCCCTGTCCAGAGGGTTCAACAGTGTCAGGGGCAGGATGATCCTCCGTGCCACTACTGCAAGAAGCCCGGTCACCTCTTTGAGTTCTGCAGGAGGAGGCTGGGGTTGTGCCTCTTTTGCGGTACCGCTGGGCATCAGATGCGGAAGTGTCCTAAGAACTCCCGTGTTGCTGGAGCAGCTCAGAGGGCACCTGTTCAGAGGACACCAGCTAGTGTGCCTATAGTTTAGCAGCGGGGTCCACTTCCGACCCAGCAGCAGCAGTTTGTCCAACACCGCCAGCAGAAGGGTGTTCAGGGTAGAGCCTTTGCTCTTGCAGCCGAGGAGATGGAGCCTATTAGAGATGTTGTCGCAGGTTCTGTTCTGCTCGATTCTTTTCCAGCTTTAGCCTTGTTTGATTCTGGTGCTACGTACAGTTTTGTGCATGTTTCTTTTGCTCTTAGGCATAATATCATTGCTGAGTATCTTGGTAGGACTTGCAAGATTATGACTGGGAATGGCATCATCCTGGTTAATAATGTTTGCAAGGGGCGGAGAGTTTCTTTGAGAGGCCGGGAGCTGAGTACGTGTCTGCTCGTAATGCCACTTCCGAGTTACGATGTGGTACTCGGTATGGACTGGTTGAGCATGCACCATGCTAGCATAGATTGCAGGAGAGGCAGGATTCTGTTCAGGCCGTCGGGAGAGCCGGAGTTTGAGTTCACCAGGGGTGCAGCGGAGCCAGGAGATGGATTCTGTGGAGCGTTGTTGGCGGGGCCGGTGTTGCCACATCCACTTATTGCTGAGTTCTTGGATGTATTTCCCGAGGAGTTGCCCTGGATGCCGCCAGATCGTGATATTGAGTTTTCTATAGACCTAGTGCCGGGTATTGAGCCTATCTCCCAGCACGTCTATAGAGTCAACAACAGTGAATTAGCGGAGCTGAAGAAACAGGTCGATGAACTGGAGGACAAGGGCTTTATCCGATCTAGTTCTTCACCTTGGGGCACGCCAATTCTTTTCGTCTCAAAGAAGGATGGTACGGTACGTATGTGCATTGATTACATGGCGCTCAACAACCTTACCATCAAGAACAAGTATCCTTTGCCAATGATTGATGACTTGTTCGACCAGTTGAGCGGAACGAGGGTGTTCTCGAAGATCGACTTGCGTACCGGGTACCATCAGCTGAAGGTGAAGCAGGATGACATTCCGAAGACTGCATTTCGGACCCGTTATGGCCAGTATGAGTATACCGTCATGTCGTTTGGGTTGACCAACGCCCCGGCGGTATTCATGAACTTGATGAACAAGGTATTCCATCAGTACCTTGACAAGTTCGTGGTGGTCTTCATCGATGACATTCTCATCTATTCGAAGATGCCAGAGGAGCACGAGGAGCACCTGAGGATTGTGCTGGACACTCTCAGGAGGGAGCAGCTGTATGGAAAGCTATCGAAGTGCGAGTTCTTCTTGGATCGCGTGGAGTTCCTAGGCCATGTTGTCTCTGGCAAGGGGATTTCAGTGGATCCGAAGAAGATTTCTGCAGTGGTGTCCTGGTCTATGCCGAGCTCAGTAGCGGAGGTTCGGAGTTTTCTGGGTCTGGCAGGTTATTACCGGAGGTTCGTGCAGGACTTTTCCAGGATTGCCCAGCCGATGACCCGACTTACCAGGAAGGACGAGGAGTTTGTTTGGTCCGAGGAGTGCCAGGCAGCCTTTGAGGAGCTGAATACGAGGTTAACTACAGCTTCTATTTTGACGCTGCCATCTGGATCTGGTGGTTATACGATCTACAGTGACGCTTCAGGACGGGGTTTGGGTTGTGTACTTCAGCAGCACGGGAAGGTGATTGCCTATGCATCTAGGCAGTTACGTCCTCATGAAAGGAACTACCCTACCCACGATCTGGAGCTGGCAGCGGTCATCTTTGCTTTGAAGCTGTGGAAACACTATCTGTACGAAGAGCGAGTTGAGATCTATACAGATCACTAGAGCTTGAAGTACGTGTTTACCCAGAAGGAGATAAATATGAGGCAGAGGCGATGGTTAGAGCTGATGAAGGATTTTGATATATTCCTACAGTACCATCCGGGGAAGGCCAACGTGGTTGCGGATGCTTTGAGCAGGTATCCCGTGGCCATGTGTTTGACGATGGATCGTCACCTTCTGGCAGATCTGGAGAGCTTGGGCATAGAGGTGATAGTTCTAGGATTTGAGAAGCAGATATGGGGTCTCCAGGTGCAGTCAGAGCTGATGGACAGAGTCAGGGCAGCTCAGTTTGAGGATGAGGCTCTGAGGATCATCAGGGAGCAGGTCCGGACAGGACTGTTGGATGAGTTCTCTGTAGTGGGAGATGGGTCGTTGAGGCATGGTACCAGATTGTGCGTGCCGAACGGAGGACTTCGGGAGGAGGTTCTTCAGGAGGCGCATCGTTCTCAGTACTCTATGCATCCAGGAGCCAACAAGATATATAGAGACTTGAGACAGCATGTTTGGTGGTATGGCATGAAACGCGAGGTGGCTCAGTTCGTTTCTAGATGCTTGGTGTGCCAGCAGGTGAAAGACGAGAGGCAGAGACCCGGTGTATTACTCCAGCCACTATCCATTCCTGAGTGGAAGTGGAAGCATATCACTATGGACTTTGTATCTGGGCTTCCGTGCTCTCTAGGAGGGAAGAATACGATTTGGATCATTGTTGATCGATTGACCAAATCGGCTCATTTTTTGCCTTTCAAGGTGGGTTTGTCTACGGAGAGGCTGGCCGAGATGTACGTGCAGCAGATAGTCCGATTGCACGGGAAGTGAGTAAAGTCTCAGATCGGGACAGCCGATTCACTTCCCACTTCTGGAGGAGTTTGCAGCTTAGCTTGGGCACATCGCTCAAGTTCAGTACCGCATACCACCCCCAGACAGACGGGCAGTCGAAGAGGATGATTCAGACCCTCGAGGATATGCTTCGTACCTGT
>JANAVB010026342.1:200000-208913 GCA_029216955.1 Iris pallida
CAACAATCAGTCGAGCATTCAGATGGCTCCATACGAAGCGCTCTACATGAGGAAGTGTCGTTCGTCGATAGCTGGGATGAAGTCGGAGAGCGACAAGTGCTTGGACCGGAACTGGTGGAGCAGGCCGTCGAAAAGGTCCGCTTGATTCGAGATAGACTCCGCATCGCGTAAAGTCACAAAAAGCTACGCAGATCTTCGTCGACGACCACTAGAGTTCTTGGTCGGGACCATATGTTTCTGAAAGTAACGCCCATGCGCGGTGTGATGCGGTTCGGCGTTAAAGGCAAGTTGAGCCCGAGATTTGTAGGCCCCTTCGAGATCATTGAGCGAGTTGCGACGGTTGCTTATCGGATCGCACTACCTCCTAGCTTAGCTGATGTGCATGATGTTTTCCATGTTTCACAACTTCAAAATACGTGCACGATCCAAGTCATGTGGTTAGCTTCGATCAGTTGGAGCTACGTACTGACTTGTCTTACTCGGAGGAGCCTATTCAAATTTTGGACCGCAAGGAGAAGGTGCTACGAAATTGGTCGATGTCCTTAGTCTGCGTGCTTTGGCGAAACCATTCAGTCGAGGAGTCGACGTGGAGATGGAGGCGGAGATGAAAGAGAAGTACCCTGCGTTGTTTGTCTAACTTAAGGTCAGACCCTTATTCTTAAGTTTCGGGACGAAACTTTTTCTTAGTGGTATATTATGTAGTGCCCCACTTTCGATAGGCGACAAAACTTCATAATATGCTTGCGCCGAGTCAAATCGGCTGGGAACTTAGATGGCCATCTGACTCGATCGCTAAGCTTGGTAAACGATAACGCTTTGCGGCATCGATTCAAATCGATTTGGACGGAAGTTACGAGAATCTATCCAACTAATGGAACGACTTTTGTTGGAATAAGTCCTTGCAGCGGCTGCGTCTCGGCGAGTGAGCTCTCTATAAGAGTCCCTTCGACGGGACCAGACCGCTGTATGGTTTTCTTGGAGCTTTGCCGCTGGGCTTGATGAAGTGCTTTCGCGTCGTTTTCATGGATGCAATTACAATTTCGATGCAAGGGGAAAGAAGAAATTCTAACAAAACGTTGGTACCATTGTAGGAGCTCGCGTAACTAAGGATTGACGTTGCGTAGCACTTGGACGACCGGCACGAAGCAAGTAATCGGTGGATGATTCGACCCTTCTTTTTTACTCTGTTCCGCAAACTTATTCATTGCCTCGAATTCATTCAAATCGAACGATGCCAAGTTAATTGCATGCCAATCCACTAAGGTCAAGAACTCAGGAAAAACGTATCAATTTTGAGTAATCTACTCTGAAAAATACAAGTTTCTCATATAAACAGAAAAGTTTAAGATTCTAGTAAAAAGATAGACTATTTCACATGCTGCAAAATAATGTGAAACGTCGATCATGGGTTTGATGCCTCGAAAAATTTGGTGCCCACGGGACGCTAAATCGGTGTACGCTTTGGGGAAAATGAATCGTTGCATGAGTTGCGAGAAATGATAATGTCGTTCGATACTATCCGCGCTATACAAAACTGTTTGTATATATGAAACTGTTCGCACATAGGCAAGGTCATGGACAGCTTGTGCACAAGTTCGTTTTCCTCGAATATCTGGGGCATCGGAACCGATTCGTCCTAGGGGGAATAATTTATCGTGCTTCGGCGCGAGGCATGCGGGACCTTCAGTAAGGCTTGCAACCTAGGCTGAAAGGGTAGTGTCGCATGCCAACTTCGATTAAGTCCCTAGTGGGGCGTAGCACCATTGACCGCATATAAGATAGTTGCATGCTCACCTATTGTCTTATGCAGGTGTAAATATTATTTCTGTTTTCATGCAGGGATGAGCACGGCCGTGGTAAGAAATATGATAAATTGCGATGTTATACTGTATGCTTTATTACTCAAAGATGGCTATCAAATATGAACTGAATTCATTTAGTTCTAATAGAAAGGCAACTCTAAAGCATGCCTATCCTAACGATCAGAGTCGGTTTAGACGAGTTGGTTCGTCTCGTCCACTTAGCAAGTGTGCTAATCCCCTCCCCCAATTTTCCCAAGTGCGGCGGGCGCTCCAACCTAAACTGAAGCTGAAGTACGGAGAGGCGTTTTGAAGCTCTTCATATGCTGAAGTATTTTGAAGCCAATTCAAGTCGACGGCTTATGTATAAAGGGGCGAATGTATGGGATGGCAAGCGTAGTTCAGGCAACTTATCGAGTGTATTTCTTTCTGTTTTTAATCAATGTAGCCGCAACGGCATCCAATGTAATTACGATACTTCGTTGCAAGCTATGAATGAAAAGCATTTCCATCTTCCTATACTGCGTCTTAGAATTCTGATATGATTTATGAAGTTTCAACTTGGCGTATTAATATACAATTCAACGTAACGTCTTGCCATGTACGAGTGCAACTCCAGACTCGTACGGCATCACGCCTTAGCGAGGACGATCGAATCGGCAAAATAATATCGGGACGAACGTTGCCGACTCAGGACGTGACATTAGCTCCCTTGACCTGGTACACACACTGAGTACTCCAACAAAGCCGATTAGTCCTAGAGACAAGGCAAAAGCGACAATTTTTTGCGTCGACATCTTCATGCTGATTTGAAGGATGAGTACCTGACTATAGAAGATCCAAAAATTCTGTAGGAATCCCTGAAGGATAGATATGACCACCAGAAAGCAGTCATGCTCCCAGCAGCGAAGAATGAATGGACCAATCTTCGATTCCAGGTTTTCAAGTCGGTATCTGAATACAACTCAGCTATGTTCAATATTACATCGAGGCTTGAGTTGTGTGAAGAACCGGTTACCCAGGAGCAAATGATTGACAAAACCCTCTCAACTTTCCATGCCACAAATATATTGTTGCAACAACAATATATAATACAACACTACTCCAAGATTTCAGAACTCATCTCTGTGCTCCTAGTTGCCGAGCAAAATAATAAGGTCCTCATCCAAAATCATAATACTAGGCCAACTGGAACACTAGCATTCCCTGAAGTGAATGCCAGTTACGGATATTCCAGAGAAAAGGCAGAGGCAGAGGACGTTCTGGAAACTCTAGCGAGGTGGTTACAGAGGAAGAGGGAAGTGTGGTCACCCCAGCAGTGGTAGGCATACTGAGGCATGAAAAAAATAGAAGAAGCATATTCCAAACGAAGATCAAGAAAATGAAAATAATAGAGCACCAAGAGACACATGCTTCAAATATGGGCTTGAAGGCCATTGGTCCCGCACCTGTCGGGCATCCAAAGAAGTGGTGGCCAATTATCAGAAAACCCAGAAGGTTGAAACGAATGCCATTCTTGACACGGACAATGATGACCTCCTTGGTGACGAATTTGAGGCACAAGCGAATGCCAATATGACATCTGCAGATTTCTTTGGGGATAGTTAGTCACTCCATTTTTTTTAGAGTAGCAAACATTTCTTTTTCTTTTTAAAGACTATGTTGGTAGCTATTTAGACTGAGTCTTTGCATTTATGTTTTGAATTGTTAAATAATTAACACCCAGCGTTGATTGGGTATTTATGTTCAATTTTGATTCTCCTCCAATAAATATTTCTAGAGACATGCAAATTTATGTTTTTTTTTACTTTAATACGAAGAATTTCCGCCGTTAGGGGGAGATATAGGAAGATAAATAACTTGTTCAAAGAGAACGTCGTGAATTTTCATTCTAGAAGAAATTTATGGATATCATCATTCCAGAAGAACATCGTAAAAACATCGTTTCAGAGAATGTAGAATGGCATTCTTTCTTCTTGAATAAATTAGGAGATAATATTTCTTACGTTTCACCACAAAGAATTATTAGATGTTTACTCGATTATGCTGCATAAAATAGTTATACCAACTATGTATTTATAAGAATCAAATATATGCAAATAAGGTTCTAAAGATTCAGCTCTCCAGAAGAAGGGACGGAATAATATACACACCCTAATGCTCTTGAAGAAGCAGCTCCCGAAGAAGCATCCCCTGTAGAAAAAGTTCATGACGGTCCGGAAGATGTCATGAACCAAAGATCAAATTTCTCAAAGTATATCGCTCCGATAGAGGATATACCTCAGATTCCAGAAGAGACTGAGAAAGAGGTACCGGTACTCATGAAATCTATTTTATACATAGTTAAGAGAAATTTGGAATCAAGAAGTTTGTCATAAATGACATTATCAAACAAGAATAAGAAGGGTGATAAAATTAAAGGATAACTCTAAACCACAAATAATCTAATAGAAAGATGCGATATCTCTCGCAAGACGTGGAATGTTCAGTCATACAGTACAAAACCCAAAAAAAGGAATAAATCTGGTAGGTTTTGAATGTGTGTCTGTAACAAATAAGAGATCCAAATGTATTGAGCAATTTTAGCTCGAGGAATCTCCCAAGAGATCGAGTACCTCCCGAAGAGATCATAATCTCCCGAAGAGATCAAAATCTCCCGAAGAGATCAGATATCTCCCGAAGGGATCAGAATCTCCATAAGAGATAAAGGTAAATCTCCTGAAGAGATCTCATATAATCTCATGTAAAGATGAATCTCTGGAAGAGATACACTATAATCTCATGTAAAGATTTAACATAAATAATATCCCTATAATGGTCAGGTCAATAGATCCATTACGACCAAAAGAACATATTTTGGGTCCTGGAGCACCCTATTTAAAAATATAATTTCTTTATTGTCATTCACTCTACAAAATACTTTATGTGAATCTGCTGATATGCATATATACACACATATACTGGAATGACATAATTCATATTAATTATTCTTGATTATATTTTATCTAATGAGATATACATATGAATGATATTTATCTGGTACTCATTAAGAAGATACCACAAGCAAGGTATGTTTCAAAAATAATGTTGCAGGTATTTTAGAGAGAATAAATCAAATCATCACGGTAATTTCATCAAAGCGAACAGAGAATGTGCATGTCTATGTTTTCAACAGTTCAACACATCAGGGGGAGCTACGAGCTTTCAGGAATCACAAATAAAGCCTAATCTCTTCAAAGGATATGAGTATAAATGTATAGACAAATACAGTATTGGGATAAGATGTATATTTAAATTGTATTGGGGGTTGATTTTTTATTTTGAATTGATGTAAGAACAATAATATAATATTTTTGAGGGGGAGCATCATGTAGATGCAAGCATCCTGAAGATGCTAATGGAGACATCTTGAAGCACGTCTTTGTGCATTGTACTCTTTTCCTCCGTTGAGGTTTTTTTCCACTAGGTTTTTCCTTCGAAAGGTTTTTAACGAGGCAGTGTAAGTCGCACCCACTTAGATTTCTGAAGACTCATATTCCTGAAGAATATTATTGTACTCTTTTCTATGGATTTTTCCCAACGGATTTTTCCTAGAAAAGTTTTTAATGAGACGATAATTAAAGTGGGCATCCAAGGGGGAGTGTTGTGATTTGGATAAAGCCAAATGTGGATGCCCTTATCCATATCCACAACAACTTCTATCCCATTCCCTCTATATATGTTATCAATGAAAAAGTTACGTACACATTCTTTCTGGCTACCAATATTCTTCTCTTTCTCTCCTATTTTCACAACATATGGTAGATTTTTTGCTCATTTATATATGGTTCAGTTACTTCTCATATGGTTCTGTTACTGCTCATTTATATATGTTTGGTAAATAGGAAGTGGATTTTGATTTTGACTATCAAAGTGAAAAGAATGATAGGAAATTATGCACTTTCTTGTCCTCCTAGTAGGAGCCAAATGTGTTTGGTTAGAATAGAAAAGTGAGTAAGTGAAAATGAGGAAGTTGATGTATAATAATAATAATAATAATAATAATAATAATAATAATAAATGATGATGATGATAATGATAATGAGAGAAGAAGAAGAAGAAGAAGAAGAAGAAGAAGATCAACTTTTTTCACTTAATTTAATATAACTAGTATTCATGCACTTTTTTGTTCTCCTTAATTTTTCTTTCTATACATAATTACATAACTATACTAAATTTAATGAATAGTTTTAATTAGTAAATATAGATGATGATATTTTTGGAACAAAATTTTTTACGGTGAGGTCTACTTTTCTTATATAATAGTGTAGATTACATTTTCACTTAATCTAATAAAATAACAATGGAAGATAAGAGCTGTCAGATACAAGACAACTCTTTTTCACACTCTCTCTATTCCTTTCTCATTTTGTAATGCAACTCTCTCTCTCTCCCTCTCTCTCACACACACACACACAGTGCTTCTAGATACTTCTTTCCCTCTCCTTCGAGAGGGAGGACCTGAAGAGAAGGGTTGCTGTTGATTAGCGACCGCGGATCAATGCAGTTGAGAAGATGACTGAGGTCAGTCGGAGAGAGCTTCTTTGGTCCCTGCTGCAGGCAGTGCCAACAGGATCGACGCGGGCGAGAAGACAACGGTGGAGGTCGGACTTTGGTAAAGAACTTTAGTTGTAATTTGCTAGTTAACATTTATTAGTGTTAATCCCTCCAAATCCACCCACAACCAGCAAAGGATCATGGCTGTGGAAAGTTGAAATTGTAGGAACAAGGAGGGGACATGAATTGGAAGAATAGTAAATTGCTTTCTAAATCCACCTTTCCATCGATTTACCAAACAATGGATTATATGGATTTTGGTATAAATCATGTGAAAAACGTAATCCAGGGCTGACTTCCATGTTACCAAATAGGCCCTAGTATAATGCTATGCATGGAAGGAGCAAAAATCCTATAGGAACTCATGAGTTCCTAATTTTTCAAACTCATCAATGACAACCCGTTGAATTACATGCTTCTCATTTCTTGATATTATTTAGGGCCTAAACCAAAAAGTCAAGGACTTAAATAGAAAAAAATAGTATACATGGGCATGGGTCTCGAAAGAAAATGGATTCTGTGATATTTCTTTTGGGAAATTGTAATTCCAATCAATTTTTTTTCGGTGTTTGGAAAAGCCAAAAAATTGGGAGGGAAAGTGAATCCTGAGAGGGAAAAAAATGCATCCTTGGGTGGATGGGAGGAACCGTATATCCCATAATTTTCTTCTTGGGAATCAATTTTCTTTCCTCCTCGTTTCCTTTGACATAAGGAAAATAATCCCTTTCCTTTCCCAAGGATTAGAGCATCTCCAACCCTATTGTTGTTTTGTGTTGTGATTCCTATGTGGCATGGGGCACAAGACATTGTCTTTCCTATGTGGCAATGTGATATTCACACAAGACAATGAGATAAAAATATGTCCTCCAATGCAAAAGTCTGAGAAGACAATAATTTTTTTTCCAACTTTCAATACAACTTTTCCACTTCTTTCTTTTTATATATATTTTATTCATAATTGATGATGTAGACATAAGTCATTGTGAAGTGCATTGTCTAGATCTAGACAACCAACTTCACATTCTCCTTGCCATGTCATTGCCATGTCAACTTCACAATTTATTTTACATTTGTATTGGAGAAGTACTTTTGAAAAAAAAACTTGTCATTCCTATGCAGCAACCATTTTTTTCGAACTCACAATATGGTTGGAGATGCTCTTAGGGGATATTTTTAAAATTATGGTAGTGAATTTTGAGTATTTTCGAAAGTTATGGGGAAGATCAGTTTTCTGGGACTAGAATAGAATAATTTATGGCATGCATCATAATGCACTTGGTGAACAATCTCAGAAGGAAGAACAAGACCTTCCCATTCTAGAAATAGAAATTGATTTCATATAATATTTTTTGACCACATAATTTTTGAGAAATTTTGAGTGGCACCCCACTTTTTTTACCATATTTACGGTGCACCCCACACAATTACAATAATGTAAGATACCCCCACTTTTGACGGAAACCGTTCCCAACTCACGGTTAACCCCTTTGACCAATTTTTTTTGACCAAAATACCCCCGTCTTCTTCTCCGTCTCTCCATTTTTCGTGGCTGCCCCCTCCCCGCCGCCGACGTGCCTCCGCTCCCCCCCCCTTCTCTCCGCACCCCCCCTCTCTCCGCACCCCCCCTCCTCCTCCTCCCCATCACCACCACCACCACCACTATCACCAGCACCATCATAGCGTGGACGGAGAAGAGGCACACGGCGTTCCTCAACTGGATGGAGGAGTCCTTCGTCCGCCGGATGCTGTCCCCGATCCGCCACGGCGGCGACGTGGGCCCCACGGGCGGATCCGGGCGGTGCCGGGCTCCACTGAACCGGATCCTCCCCGATAGCGAGACGGAGTCGAACCGGAAGGCTAAGCCTGTAGACGCTTGAAGTTGAAGAAGAAGAAGAAACAATTGATGTTGGACTTGTCGGGAAATAAATGTGGTTTTTTTTTTCTTTTACCTCTCCGAAATATTGATTTATGTGTTTAGGTGTTCCGACTCACTACTAGTGAGTCTGATCCAAAGATGGTGATGGTGATGGTGCTGGTGATGGTGGTGGTGGTGATGGGAAGGAGAGAGGAGGGGGTGTGGAGAGAGAAGGAGGGGGGAGCGGAGGCACGCCGGCGGCGGGGAGGGGGTAGCCATGAAAAATGGGGAGACACGGAGAAGAAGACGGGGGTATTTTGGTCAAAAAATTGGTCAAAGGGGTTGACCGTGAGTTGGGGACGATTTCCGTCAAAAATGGGGGGTATCTTACATTATTGTAATTGTGTGGGGTGCACCGTAAATATGGTAAAAAAAAGTGGGGTGTCACTCAAAATTTCTCTAATTTTTTTTATCTTTGCCATCAAAAGTCATTTTATATTGATAATCATTTTCTGCATGTTCTTTTCTTACAGATCCAACATACTCTAGATTTATCTTTTTATTATAAATTGGGCATCAAGATGTATTATTTAGCACATCTATTGGGATGCTCTCATGAATAGACCTAAATATAAACTAATTCTGTTTTCAGAATTTTTGTCC